>CAIGRL010204309.1:0-11628 GCA_903798325.1 Fraxinus xanthoxyloides | reverse complement strand
ATTTAATACAATTATAATAATATAATCGTAATCTTCGACGGTCTTCGGAATCTTATTCAAGCTCTTTGACAATGCCATGTTGAGACGCTATTTTAGACCAACCAAAGAAAAAGGCTGTTGATGTAGGAGATTAAAGAAAATTGGAAAATTAGTTAAGCAGAGAAAGTGTATCAATGTGTGCATCAAATTGGAGAAAGAGGTATTTGAAATGGGAAACAAAATGAGATAATTAGAAACTTATGTTTTTGTCTCCCAAAGATGCCTTTAAATCAGAATCTGACAGAAAAATATTAAAGCTACTTATTCAAAAAGCACTACTGCATCTATGAGAGAGTAGAGCTACTTTGTTCTATTTTGTTTTCTTTTTGCTTTTTAACTTTGGATATGGTGAGACTATAGCTTCAGTTTCTTAATTATTGGAGAAGATAAAAACATCCTGCAGTGATTTTATCCAACTAAACACTAAGTAAAACGTATAAGCCTCAATTGTTTATCTGCAGATCTAGGATTACTTCAGTTTTCTTTAGCTTACTTCTTAAGATCTTTCTAATAGGGCTGCATATTCATAAATTTTTATTACTTAGCTGGCAATTAGCTTCTTCAATCCTTTCCTTCAATAAAAAAAGGGGGATGGATCTGATATCCTTTGTTGTTCTTTGTGTTTGAGCCTGGTTGAAGTAGTTATGTTATATTTAGTTGCGCTGGTGTTGTTTCCAATTACGTATTTAAAAATTTCTTGGTGCGTGTCATTTGCAGTCATTGTTCGTGATATATTTTACAATCAACCAGTTCGAAGAAAGCACATTCAATCCAGGTTTTTTTGACTTGAGTTATTTTAAACATGATCATATAACTATTTTCTGTGGTACAGAAAGTGATATATACTGAATTGATTTGTTTGTGATGTATGTTTCTGAAATGTTAGGCCCAAAAAGGTGTTAGACTCAATTAAGAAGTGTGTGCTAAGAATTGCCCTTGTTCACTTGAATGTTTCCTTCAAGGTTAATGACATTGATAGGTATTATCCTTCTTCACCTGCTAGATATAAGTATTTTTACTTTACAAGTTTACATTTTATTCCTGAAATGCAGTGAGGATGAGCTGCTCTGCATGGGATCTTCCCCTTCTCCTTTATCAGTTCTTACTAATAATTTCCGGATTGAGGTATCAAGTTCCTTGAGCGATTTGAGTGTATCTGACGGTGTATTGAAGCTTTCTGGATGCATTTCTGGTCCTTCTGACATTTTCTATCCAAAGGTATAGTGATACACCTAGTTAGCTTGTAACAACTATGATGTATCATCAATTTAACATATCTTTCTCTGATGGATGGTTGTTCATGTATGCAGGCAATCCAATATGTGTGTATCCAAGTGTGTTCTGATGTTGCCAAAGCTGTTGATTTTTAATGAACTAGATTTGGAGGATGAGCTGGATGATTATGAATTATTTTTAATTAAATAGAGTTTTAAACTCGTATATAAAATCCCATATCACGGATTTGCACAAAATCAATCTTATCTTCATTCTGAATATATTAGCCTTTGTTTTTCTCAATCATAAACATAGACATCAACTCAAGATTCATTTGCAAGGGACCAATACATAAACTGGTGAATCAGCTGGCTGCTAGATTTGACTCTTTGACTTCTTGGAAGCCTAGCACTGGCTCACAGAAGGGGAAACGAAATAGGTGTCAAATATGTCCACTGTTCATCCTGAACTTAAGTTGCCCAAGATCTCATTATGATATAATAACTTTCGAACAATCAAAGACCTCAGTGGAGTTTAAGGTGCTGATCTGGTTACTAGTCCTCTATTTAATATAGGTGATAGAATTTTTCATTGCATGTACTCTCGTTCAATGTTCTGTCTTCTAGGGAAACTGCGTAGCATAAGAACTTGCATCACAAGTGGTTCATTATTTTGAAAAGAAACAATAATAGAATCAGAAGTGGTTCATGGTTTTTCTGCCAACATATGAATTGAGGCAAAAAGGCGAGAATTATGATATCATGGGTACCAATTATTTTGTGAATAATGATGTTACTCAAATCGTTTTTTCTTGTGGTTTAATCGATCCAAGCACATGCTGGCTGCCGCACTGCTCAAGATTTTTTTTTCATTAATTCTCAATTTAACTGCACCTCATTCTTAACTATATGAGGGTAGGCTATGCAACTCTTGTTCTGATATTTACCTCTATCTACATATTTCCTTTCTGTTAAACTGTTAGTAGTCAATTATCTGACATGTTGTCATTCTTATCTACTTTATTTTTAGCATAGGATATATGTCCATGCAATACATTACTATTTGTTATTTCAGAGGAAGTATGTCATATAAAGAGGCATTCAAATATTAATTATTTTTTATGCTTTTTGCCTAATCAGGATTGGGCTCCTGTACTTACTTTCATAGAGAATGCCATCACATGTCTTTGGAGCAAAAATTTCTCTGATGGTAATGGACAATTTAGTTGGCTTTATATTATTTGAATTTCTTGTAAAATTTGGCGTTTTCAAACAAGATAACCATCATTAACGGCGGAGATTTGTCACAAAAAAATTGCGGTAGATAAATGGCAATTCTATATTATTAGAACTTGGAACTTTGGCATTTGTATTATGACAGCAAATACTCTTGTGCTATATAGCTTTAAAGAGATCCTCGTCTATCTCAACCTTTCTATCCCTAAAGCTGTGTTAGAGGAGAATCTGAAACTTATTATAAGATGGGTATTTTTTATTTTTGTTATGATTGTGGTTATTTGAATATGGTTTGTACTGGCAACTATGATATTGCAAATGCTGTCCTTTAGACAAGGGATTAAAAACGTGTTAAATAAAGATTACTTTTTCATTTCCAATTTTGGTTGCTGATTTTCATGTTTTCCTTTTACTTTAGAAAAAAATATTGCAGGGACTTGTCAAAGTGGAAGGGGGACATTCAAGACCCACAACTTTGGAACTTCTGCAGGGTTCCCCTCAGCACAGCTGAAGAACCTATCTGAAAACTCTGATAATACGTCTGCTGGGAAAGAATGCGTATCTTCTCATGGAAACCCATGTATAAATGTTTCTGAGGGTAAAAGGAATAAAAGAGAGGCAGGTTTTGTTTGTCATACTGACTACTTGAGTCAGTCACGTGATGGAACTCTTGCAGACTGTGGAGTGGCTGTAAGAAAAGACAGTAGCACTCATTCATCTCCTTGTAATGCTTTCTCTGTGGAGCATCATGACTTTGTGAGAGATATCGACAAGCAACTGAATGATATTTTATGTTCAGGATTGGAGGTTGTGTTCCCAAAAATTGATTCTAACATGAATAAAGTCTCGAAAGGAGGTGCCCTGTTTGATGATTGTCTTGAATCCAGTGATGATGCAGATGTTAGCCAGGATTCGAGAAGATCATTTCTAAGAAGTTGTTTCTCTCAGAGAAGCCTTCTAAATGACAGACTATCACTTGCAAGTGATGAGGAATTTGAGCTTGGGAGCAACGACTTCAACATCAAACAAAAGTGCATTGAAGGTGATGATAGAGTAGTGAATGAAATCAACCAGATGTCTTATGGAAAGACACTACAGCATGATGGGTCACCAGTATTTCAGTCCTTTCCCAGGACTCCTTGTAGAACGCTTAAAGGTTCAGAATGTTTGTCCGGAAACTTGGTAGAGTCATCGTTCAGTGCTAGAAAGAGTTTCGATGAAAAGAACCACAATCTGCCTAACATGTTTAGACAAGGTTGGAAATATGGTCCCAGTCAGCAGTCTTTAAGTCCTGGATGTTTCCCTGTGACATCAGAGCCAAAACTTGGCACCAAGTTTAAGGATGATGATTTTACTGACATAAATATTTGTGAAAATTACTTCAAATTTGGTGGAGATGCTACATATGACTATTCTACACATACAGAAGGAGAAGACTGCATTATTGCAATTAAAAATACAAAAGAGAACATGCATCTAGAAAAGTACTCCTTTATGAACTCTTCCCCTGCTCTCAAGGGTTGTGCTGATCATAGGAGAGAAATTGATGAATTTTATGGGTTTAATCTTGAGGATTCTTATTCACCAAGTCCTCTGAAAAGATTCAGGGAAACAGATTGGTCATCTTTACCCTCTTGCAGTGAAAAACGTCCCACAAACTTCTCCGTACCCTCATCACATTACACTCTGCCATCCTATCATAAATATGGAAAACCTTGTAGTAGGAACCAAGAGACAATGTCTGCTATTCACATTAGCTCAAGAAGAAGCAAGTCAGCTCCACCATTTTACAGAGGCAAGCAGAGATTTTTGGCTTTGAGCGATCCTACCACATTGGTGTCAGGGAAAATCAGTTCACAGACCTTGGGCAGCTCTTCTTTTCTTCCAGGTGGTTTTGTTGATCTAAATTTCTCTACACTCATAAATATAGCATAAAAAATGTAATAGGGAAGAATAAGCTTGTATATTTTTATTTTTTTTGTGACGTGCAGAATCTAGCAACCTGGGTTATGCACCACATTGTGCAGAAACCAGCAACTTAAGAGATTCTCTAATTTCTTGTGATCAATATGATCCATCTTCATGTCCAAGATCAGAGGTGGATATTTCTTTTGTTAGAAGGTATAAATTCTTTTATAACTGTTTAAACCATTCAAATCAAACTTGTTACTGGCTTTGTTTTAAAAAGGTTCCTGAGACATATACCTTGATGTGAGGCCTTCATTATTTATCAAAACTTACCCAGCTGCATGCCTCAGGCATAAGCTTCCGGGTTACCGTGGTATGGAATCTCTGTCTTACCCTTCCTGGCAGAACCCAACCTGAAAAACTAGGTAAAAGGATTGGAGAAGAGAAAAGAGAGCAAGTGAAGCGTGTCATGGCCTCATACAATTATAGTTCTATAAATCCTTCTCCTAAATGAATTTCCAACTTTTTATTAGCAGTTAGCCAAAGATTAGGGACCTACAACATGTGGAATCACTCTTTTCATATTTAAAATTTTCTTTCTGGTGTATTTTCTTTCTCCTTTTTTGTTAGGAAAGGGGAATGGGGGAATGATGGGGAAGGGTGACAAAAAGGTACCATTGCAAGTGGAGCACGAGGAGAAAAAACAATGGGAAGAAACTGATATTAATGAGGAGAATAGGGGAATCAAATATGTTGATGATATCAAAGACTTTTAATGATGTAGGATGCTACGAACAAGAGCAATATTGAGAGAGGAGGAGAAAGAGAGAAGAAAAAGAAGAAGATGAAGATAATTTACTGGAAGGAAATATAAGTTTTTATTCAATATTGAAGGTGTAAGTATTACATTGCAGAAGCCCTTTCTATAGAGTTTAAACAAACCTATCTGAGAAAAAAACAAAGTATATTAACCATATTTTAGTCAAATTAGAAGACCTATCAAACAATAACTTAATTTTAGTCAAACTAGGAAACTATAATAAGTGTTTGTTTGAGCCCCATTTTTCGGGGGAATAGATTTTGTAAGGTGGTTTTTTTGGGAGAATATGTGGTTGAAAATTAATTTTAGGAAAAAATGAGTATTCAAAAAATGGGGCTCAAAGGGCTAAACTAATATAAATTAAATATATATATTCTTTCCTCATCATTTAGCATTTTCTAATTATAGTAGTGGATAATGAGTTTGATGTTGTTTTTGGTCTAATGATTTATTATTTCTTGTTTCATTGACTTGTTTTATGTTTGTTTACAAGTTACCTTTAATTTGTTAAAATTTCTTTATTATGGATTTTCAAGATGGTTTATGGTTACACTTTTATTTTGAGTCTTATAATTTTTTGAATTATTTATTACTTTGTGGAGGCCTATGCCTCAAAAGGTTTAAGTGTTGCCTCACGGAATTAATGACTTTGGTGCCCGGCTGAGCCTTTTAAATAATGGTTACTCACTAACATTTGATCAAAATTTTCTCCCAGACAACGTTTAAAGAGGGCACCTCAAACCCATGGCATTCAAGATTGCAAATTGCAAAAGAAAGACCAACGCATGAGTGCATGCAATATGAAGTCTGTTAAATGTGAGTTTGTTTATGCTGGGAGAATTTTACATTTTTCATGAAACTAATAATTTTTTTTTCTATATTTCAATGTTACATTTTGACGTCTCTACATTGTTTTAACTTTTAATAACTTCATATCTCAAATACACATTCTTAATGTTCCTTGTATAAAGAACATTATCAGGTCTTTGCAATAACTAATTAAACTTCAGTTAGCTAAAGGTATAATATATATATTATTTATTTATTTATTTATTTTTTCCAGTTTTGACATCAGAGGAGATCCTGGATTCTTCGCTTTCTGGGAGAAAATGGAGGAATGATTCTCTAAACATTGCGGTTGAGTATCTTTGTAGTTGTCTTATCATGTACTACTAGTGCACCATCTTGTTTCATGAAATGATTCTTTCATTTTGGTTTCAAGTTATGAACTTTCCTTACTACACAGGCTGGAGGCTTAGCACATAATGTTAAAGATCAAGATAATATACTTGACATATTTTCTGGCATCTTGCACCTTGCTGGTGATTCCTTAGTTCCTAAGTCCATTGACAAAAGCTCTCTTGAGGATGCCAAGGTTCTCAATCAGGTTGATAAGAAATTTATTGCGGTTGTTGCTGGCAGAACCCTTGCTGTTATTGACCAGGTCAATGCATTTCTTGTAATGACTCTTTCAATAATGGATAATTAGCACGTAATGTCCCCAATTTTTATTGTTATTGTGGAAAACGTCCATACGTTTTATTTTTTAGCATTTGCACTCTTATTTCCACATTTCATTGCGCAAAATGTCATTTTCACCTATTTTTTTTAATTGAAATGACGAATATACCCCTCTCTTTAAATTAAACAAAACACAAAAAGAAAAAGAAAACTAATTGCAATCACAATCCCAATTTTTTTTAAAAAAAAATCAAATAAGTCACAAATAAATTATTAAAACGGTAATTAGTACATAATGTCCCTATCTTTTTCCGTTATTGGAAAAAAGTCCATACTTTTTATTTTTTGACATTTTCACAATTAATTACATATTTGATTACGCAAACCACAATTTCTATCCCATTTTCAATAAAAAGCTGTGAAATAATGAATATATCCTATTTAAATAAAAAAATATATTTTTAAATTTCTAATTCTTTAATAGTTTATTCGAGACTCGTTCGCATTTTAATTTTTAAATAAACTTAATTGGACTCATTTTCACTTTTTAAAAAATTTTTTTTTTAATAATTTATTGGAGACTTGTTTGCTCTTTTTTAAAAAATTAGGACTATGATTGCAATTTAATTCTTTAGCTTTTTATTTAAATATGATGTTATATTCGTTATTTCACAGCTTTTTATTAAGAAATTGGATGAAAATGGATAGAAATAGTAGTTTGCGCAATCAAATGTGTGATTAAGGGTGAAAATGCCAAAAAAATGAAAGGTATGAATGTTTTTCACAATAACGGTGAAAGATATGGATGTTATGTACTAATTACCCTTCAAATAATTTATTTGTGACTTATTTGCACCTTTTAAAAAAATGGGGATTGTGATTGTAATTAGGTTTTTCTTTTAGTTTTTGTTTTATTTAAAGAGGGGTATATTCGTCATTTCGTAATATTTAATTGAGAAAATAGGTGAAAAAGGCTTTGCGCAATGAAAGGTGAAAATTCCAAAAAAAGAAAGGTAGAGACTAACAATTAAAGGTGGGGACGTTATGTGCTAATATTACCCTTCATTAATATTTCTGCCTAATTTGTTTTTTAATGCTATGCTTTTTTAATGACCTAAACAAAAAAATTATAGTAATTTCAAAATTATAGATAGCATCTAGTTTTCTACTTCTGTTGAAGACAAAAGATGTTGATCCCTGGTAAGGATCCATCAGTCGAGTAATGGTTCCTTATGTAAAAACTTTCCAAGCAGAAGTCTTTCAATGTAGATTGTTGTTGGAATTGAATATGTGCACAGTGTACTTGGTCATTTTCATGTTTGCGCCCCTTCTTGCTTGTATGTCGATGATTTAACCTTGTTTCTCCCACTTAAGAATGTACTGACTTGTGCACCTGGTGGTTGTCTATAGCACGCTGCTGATGAAAGGATTAGACTGGAAGAATTGCGTTCTAAGGTAATATAGTCCAAGTAGCTTGTCAAAATGCTCTGTTCAATGTGATTTACACATTGAGTGAAAACTTTAGGTGCTATCTGGAGAAATGAAGACAATCACCTCTCTAAATACTGAGCAAACACTGGTATGTTCATGTTTCTCTCTTATTTTGGTTTGCATCGTCATGTTTGATTTTTGGTGTTTTTGATATGGAATACAGGTTTTGCCTGAAATTGGTTATCAGTTACTGCAAAATTATGCTGAACAAATTCTGAAATGGGGTTGGATCTTCAATATTCTTTCTCAGGATTCGAGGTCCTTTACAAAGTAATGGCTGATTCATGTCCAGCAAAAGTTTCATGCTCAGAGACAAGTATACTTAAATATTAATGAGCACAAACAGACCTTAAAACAAGAATTGCCATTGGCTGTCTTAATAACTAAAAGCGTCAATTTTGTGTTGGCTTTAGTTGTTTCTCTGTCAGTTCTCTAGTTTCAAATAAAGACAACTTCTCTAATTTCAGCTGAGGCTATATGTTGGTCTCCTTATTTATGATGCATTTTGCATGCAGAAACTTGAATGTTCTACACAGGCAGCCAACTGTTGCCACACTTCTTGCGGTAAAGCTCTGACTTTTTCGATATTTTATGTTCAGCTAAACTTGTTTTTGATTCTGCAGCCTACCAACTGGCCAAAATAGTGCAACACACTTGTTTTCTTAAAGCTCCAACTTTTCGATATTTTAGGTTTAGCTAAACTTGTTTTTGATCTTTTGCAGCCTACCAACCTGGCCAAAATAGTGTAAAACACTTATTTTGTTCTTCTATCCGTCCCTTCCCACGTTCGTTATAATTTCCAGCTATAACGAATGTTGTATATTGTCTCTATTAGAGATTTCCCAAATGTTGGCTATCACAGTGTTTTAGATAGCTCTGGAAAATACTGAAAAAAATCTTTATCAACTTTTGTGACGTCGTTTTCTTCAACTAAGTTGCACAAATGCTTCTGTTGCTTACAGATATTTCTACTAATCAATTTGTAGACTGACATATTTTCTCGATCAACAATTTTTTTCTTAAAGCATGACATCTTATGTAATTTTCAGGTGCCATGTATTTTAGGTGTTGATTTAACTGATGTGCATCTCTTGGAGTTTCTTCAACAGGCAATACCCAATTTCTTCATTAGTTTTTAATGCCACGTGTTCTTGATTTTCATCTTTACATCGGTTTGAGTTATTTTGAGCTCATGCTTTTTCTGCATTTTGTAGCTAGCTGATACAGATGGATCGTCAACAATACCACCGGCAGTTCATCAGATCCTTAATAACAAAGCCTGCAGGGGTAAAATCAGAACTTCTTAAAATATTTCATATTCTACTATAATTTAAACTGTGTTTCTACCTCCTTCCAGCATTCAAACCGTGAACATCTAATAGGTGAAGTAATGATGAAAGAAAGGTTGAAGAGTGAGCTACCTATGAATTTGAACCTCTCTTCTAACTTTCTCTGTCCATTTATTACATACTTTAGGGGCAATAATGTTTGGGGACTCGTTGCTGCCTTCAGAATGTTCCCTCATTGTTGAAGAGTTGAAGAGGACATCACTCTGTTTTCAGGTAAGCTGATGATGAGATCAGAAACTATAGGATCTACTTCTACAATCCAAGATAGTACATGTACGGGTCGATGTTTTGCCCTTTTCATTTGCTGTTTTTCTTCACTAGTGTGCTCATGGACGACCTACAACTGTTCCACTTGTTGAGTTGGATGTCTTGCACAATCTGATTGCTAAGCTTGGCTCATGTTCTTCTGATTCACAAGAGTCATGGCATGGGTTGCGTCAGCATGAACTCAGTTTAGAACGTGCCAGAAAGCGCCTCAACATTTCCTGAGGTTCATAGACGTCCCACGGAGAAGTCATGCTGGACTTGGCCCGGTGGTTGAGTGAGTGGTCCCATACCATCCTGTAGATACTATTGAAACTCTTAGAAAAGGCTAGTTTCAAAGAAGACTGAGCCTGCTTCGAAAATAGATGTAATGCCCCCGAAAATTTTCATAGAATTAGAATTTAAATTTTGTGTGCTATATCTTGATGTTTTGAAAGTTAGGGACTAAAATGATAGATAACAATTTCAATTTTATTTGGGTCATATATTTGGATTTTTGAACAAATATGACGAGTATATGAATATTAGACTTGTTGGATATGTCGTAATTAATTATGCACTTTATGCTATAATAAAATTAATTTGGATTAATGTAGCCCAAGTTATCGAAGTCGAAAGAATTAACCTTAAATTATATTTGATATTAAATGAATAAATGTTATAAGAGTGACACGTGTAAGATTGGTAAGATATTAATTTGTTTTGAAGGTTTTGTTTTTTAGTTCACGTGTTGGAGTTTGTTGAAATGATTAAGCAATAGTTTTTATTATGATCATCTTTATATTTTAGTGAAAAATTTCCTAGCTTGCCAATTGTCCCGCTAGGAGGGTGGTTGAAATATGTCACATTCATGATAGAGACGTGTGCAACCTACCTTTTTCTACACCCTCATCCCACACTTTTTCCCGCAAGGCACCAATTATTGTATAATTGCCTGTAGGCACAAGAACATAGGAGAAAAAGGAATTGCTGGAACGTGATTTTTTGTTGTCTTTCAAAATTAAAGTAAGTTTAACAAGGTAGAAAAATGAGTGTAGTTATTTATCCCATTTAAATTATTTTTCTTTCATATTGATGAAATTTTATACTTATGAAAGTTCAAGATATAGACGTGTTCGATAGAGATTAAAATCGGATTAAAATTGAAAAATTAGGCGTTATTATTGACTTTTATTAGAAGATTGAGATCAAATAACGACTATATTTTCAATTTTAATGAGATTTTGAGTTGTACCAAACAAGCTAATGATATGATATTATGGACATTTCGGTACAAATGATATAAGCTCTTATCGGTTTCTAAAGATAAGATGACGGTATGATTTTTTTTATGCATGATTTAAATATTTTATTCGAGATTGCCCCATATTTTTAAGTTCATACTAAGTATTCCTATGTACTCGTCATTTTCCCTACTTCTCACATGTTAGTACGGGTTGTGTTGGAGTGTGGTGATTCGATTGAGTGGTGCCTCTGTTTGTTGGACGAAAGCCTAATAAAAAGATTTAGACTGTAACTATGTTATTTTAAATTTATTGCATGTAACTATGTTATTTTAAATTTATTGCAAGACAATTATTCATAATTAAATTGCTCACATGAATGTGTTTGGTTTGCCATTTAGGTAAAATCTGAATGTCTATCGACTTTACTCATTAAAGTATGGCTTTTTGTTTTTACTGTCAAATCCACTTCAAATTTCAAAGTAAATATTTGTGTGGTGGTCATATCCGTACAGTGTAATAAATGTCTCAACTGTTTAGCTTTATAGATAATCTTTTTCCGGATTAATATATATGTATCGAATGAGGGTTACCGAATAGGTTACCTACTCTCACAATGCGCG
>CAIGRL010204306.1:0-11235 GCA_903798325.1 Fraxinus xanthoxyloides | reverse complement strand
TCTTCAAATGCTTGTTTTCTATTACGTGTAATCGTGATATATATAAGTGTATTCCTAATTTGGTTAGTTTCATCCTTTACATGTTTCAAACCTTCTTAACTATTAAATTAAAAATATGATATACACATAGAATATGAATAAGAGGATTGTAGAATGAATGAATAATCTTGTCGATAATGATTTGTAAATGGTAGATAACAGAGTAAATAATGAAAGATTGATATTGATAGTAAGTTTGGTAGGAAAAAGTGTTGTAATGTGTGGATATTTATAGAGGAAGAAAATTAGAAAAATGAATAAAAAAAATTAAATGACAAAATGGTCATTGAAAAAGTCAACGACCGTTTGGTCACTTTGGTGTGACCGTTCTGGTCACATGTTTTTAATTTTTTTATACACTAGTCGAGCCACAAGCCGAACGGCTCGTGGCTTGCAATAAATGACGACCTGCTCGACGATCAGCTGAAGAGCCGAGCAGGCTCGACTCGTGCTCGTGCTCTTAAAAAAGACTAGCTGATGAGCCGCTCAACTCGATTTTCCACCTCTAACTATTGGTGACGACTTTTCAAAGGTTGGGGACATCTGCTGTTGACAATGTAGCCTTGGATTAACGTTCATGAAGAGTTTACCACTTTTAAATGTTCTTTAGGAAAAGATGGTGTCCCTAATAATAGTGCCCCAATGATTTGATGTCATTACCATTCCCAAGGTAAGATACCTATGATGGTTCAATTTACAACACATGCAACAACCGACGCATTTAATGTACAATCATGGATGTCTCCTTTATTCCCCTTTCATTCATAAACGCAAGAAAGCGCGTGCGCTCAACGCTTCATTCTGGGCCTTTGAAGCGTCTGTTGTGGTGAGCAGCCCAGATGGTAGCCTTTGGATAGACAGTTGGATATCTCAGACGAAGATCCAATGACTGGGGTCAATTGTGTTTGCCTATAAAAATGGGGTAACTTTCAAAAGAAATCTTTCCACTTTACCCTAAATTCACGCTTTGACATTCTCTTTGAATTTCTTAAAGTTTTCAATTATTTCTTCTAGATTTCCCCGAATTCATCTTGCATTTTTTCCAGCTCATTCTTCCTGTCGATTTACCATTTTTCTCTATTTTTTCTTGTCTTTGTTTTAGAAATTCTGTAAGTGCATTCCTTTTTCTTTTGAGAATCTTTGTTTTGAATTTTCGTAGCTTAATGGCATCTTCGAGCACTTTTGGGGGGTATGGTCGACGTTAGTGAGTTGGCGAGTGAGATGGGGTTCTCCGTTACAAACACTTCCAACCTTGCCAGGGCTGTCGGCTAGTCGAGGTGCTTCTGCTTCTGGAGGAGAAGAGAGTGAGGATGAGGAGGTTTGGGGGGTTGATAAAATCCCGTCCACAGTATACCCTTCCTTCCTTTCCACTCTTAGGAAAAAATATAGGATCCTTTACGATATTGAACTTCTTACCCCTTCTCCTGAAGAACAAGCTCCCCGCCCCAGGCCAGGTTGTGTTGCTATTAGTGATTTCTTGCTGAAGGCAAGTTTGCGCCTACGTCTGCCCTTTACTGTTTTTGTAGGGCCATCCTTTGGTTATACGGACTGACTTCTACCCAATTCTTACTCAATGCTTGGGCCCAAATGGTAGGGTCATACTTCCTTTGGAAGGAGGCCTCATTGAGGAAAGACATGCCTCTGCACGTCTTCTAGACCGTCTTCCAGCTTTGCTCTGTAGGAAAGGAAAATTCTTGGGGCTGTTATTCCTTATGTCTATTGGGGTCGCACTCCTCCTTAGTCCAGGGTCTGCCTTCTTCCATTAAAGGATGGAAGGAGATTTGGTTTTGGGTCAAGGGAAAGTGGCAGGAATGTGAGGAAGACCTCGTCCCCACGTCAATGTTCCAACCTCATATTCTGAATGTAGTGAGTCTATATACTCTGACATTTTAACTTGCTATCCTATGAAGGTCTGATTCTATTGTTGCGATGTGTTTGCTTTGCAGAGTCTGTCCAGAGTTTGAGTTAACCGAGTTCGAGTGGCAAAACCTCTCTAAGATCTACAATAAGTCTTTAGAGGCTCGAAATTTTGCACATCTAGTTCAACCCACTCGATTTTTTGAAGATTTCGGCTTAATGGCGCGTTGAGGTAAGATGCTATTCTCTTAGCTTGTTTTTTCGTTCTTTCACTTTCGATCTTCTTTAGTTTGTTTATTTTCGCATTTTTAGATCATTTTGAGAAAATGAGGCATCCTACTTCTGAAATGTCCACCATCCTTGCGGCTAGTTCTACAATCAAGAAAGGGATGAAACCCACATCTGTCGGTGGGAGAAGGGTGAAGGAGAAAATTGAGAGGATTAGTAAGGAGGCTGCTCTCTAGGAGGGACGTGATTAAATTGAGAAGGTTAGTAGGGAGTCTGCTTCACAAGAGGGACGCTCCTCAATACTTGACAAGGGAAAAAGAATCGAGGAGGACGAGCCCAAGAAAAATTTTCGGGTTCCAGGTCCCAATGGGGCTAAAGGTTCCAATGACGTCCCTCCTCCCCATTTCGAAGTCCCGACTGGGGAGAAACTTCTTGGCAGCTCTATGGCAACAACTTCTGGAGGGCAGAAGAGGCCCGCCACAGTGGAGCCCTTGAGGCAAATCTCGGCCAAAAATCCCAGAGCTTCTGACTCTTTTTCTTCTGAAGCCCCTAAGAAGAGGGGGTTCTAACTTCGAGGACAGATGAACTGGCTTCCGAAGCTTTGACCCTTCTTCCTCCTGAATCCAGACTACTACAATGACCTTCCACAAGTACTGGACGGACAAATGGTAGAGTTAGGTCCGAGAAAAAGATGCGATGGACGTCTTTGAACTTACGGTTGCCCAAGCTGGGAGGTCATTTGGGATGGCTGTAGAGGCTGAAGCCCTCTTAAAAAACCTTCAAGGTAAAAATCGTGGGTTCACTAGCAAGGTAACCCAGGCTAAGGAGACTGTAAAAAAGGCGAACGAAGAGGTCTCCAAAGTCAAGGCAGAAGCTGATATTCTAAGAAGGGAAAAACGAAGGAGTCAGTGAAGCTTGCTTCGGCCCTTGCTGAGATTGAATGCCTAAAGAAGGAGGTTCATTTGTCTAACAACAATGTGACCTCATTAATGAAGTAGGTAGAGACATCCGACGCCCACAGAAGCTAGCTGCTGAGGCTTTAGAGAGGGCTAACAAAAGGGTAGGAGAGCTAACCTATAAAGTGGCCGGTCTAACGGAGGAGGTAGAAACTATTAGGAGGGATGCTGAATGTGTCAGCATCGAAGCCGAAGACCGCTTCCTAGCCAACTTCCATTTGACAGAGCATTACCAGCCCTTCGGCCAATATTGAAAGAAGTTTGCATATACTGAAGTAATGGAATAGCTGGAAGATCATCCTCAGTTTGATACCTCTGAGCTTCGGGCTGATTTTATGGAGGAAGAAGAGGAATCTCAGACCCCAACTGAAGGATCAGAGGTTTCAGAACTGGGTGATAGCAGGGTTGAAGATGCTAATCCTGCCAAAGCCGGAGCCATAGTACCTTTAGTGCCTCCTTCAGCCTAAATGTAATTACTTTATTTTTATTTGAAATGTAGGGACTTCGGTCCCAGCCTATGTAATTCAACCCTTCGTTTAATGAAATACACTTTGGTTTCTGGTACTTCTTTACTGACGTCGTTTTAGTTCTGATGTGAATGTTTATCCTTAACTAAACGTCACTGCATCTTCGTAACCTAGACTTATCAACCTTGGAAACATAGTAACTTTAATCGTGTGAATTGCCTTGCTGTATTGAAACATTTTTCAACGCACGTACTGCCATTTTGCATTGAATGCACAATGATGGCTAATAATTGTTGTGCATGATATCTGGGAGATTACCACATGCCTAGACCTGTTCGTGAGTTCCATGTATACATTTGGACCGTTGGCAAGGGAAAACTTTTGGATTTTGCGGTTCAGATTATTTTGGAAACTGGACCCTCCTAATTAACTTAGCTTTGATCTACGGCTAAGGTGCGTTCCCTCCCTTTATAAAAGTAAGGATGTTTCCATTTTGATATTACTTTTACATAGTTATAACGAATTTTCACTGTTTTTCGAGGGTTTTTCGACAACCAATCTTTGAACATTTCTACTCCTTCGTCGCCAGATTCAAGTGGTGTGTTGCGTATTTGGGATAAATGTCCCCAAAGAGAGAATATCCTAAGATAGACATGGCCACTATCCTGAAAGCTACTGTAGGTTCAAGTGCTAATGAACCAAAATCTTCCTCCTCAGAAGTCATACACATGGAAACGAAGCCAGAGTGCCTCTGCAAGGATGCGGGGGGAGAGGAGGGGGGGAGGGGAAGGGAACAAAGGAGAGGTTCCCTACGAGAATAAGCCCAGAGCCGATAAGGGTAAAGAAGTAGCTGAAGAAGAGGAAACTGACCCACGCCAGCGGGTCTTCTGGTAGCATTGGGGCTATCGTATCCCATAATGATAAAAGGACTCCCTGTCAGCAAAAACTGCTGCAAACTTCAATTGATACCGTGATAAAGAGGCAGATTCTAAGGGCAAACAATAAGGCCGAGGATGCCACACTAGTGACCACCGAGGTTCCCTAAAAGAAGGTGGAAAGGACTCTGAGAAAGTCTGGAAACGTCTTGGGATGGCGTGATAGCAAAATCGCCCCGGTAGTGATAGAGATGCTGCTTGTTGAGGTTTGAAGTGCTATCGAGGTCTTCAATAAATTTTGGACTGAAAGATGGAAAGACTACGTGGCCACCTGTAATGTAGTGGATCTCACTGCTACCCTTGTGAGCCAATGTGCTAGGGCTTTCAGAGTCACCCTTGAGTGTAAGGAAGCTTTAACTGACATCTAACAGAGGAACAAGGCTTCGTATGAAAAGTCGAATGCTGCTGAGGCAGAGTTGAAAAAGGTGAGAGCAGAGGCTGAGGAGCTGAAGGCCAAGAAGGCTATGGATGAGGCAAAATTAGCCTCTACTCTGACCAAAGTTGAGGCCATGAAGAAAGAGGCTTCTGAGTCATAATGTGAAGTGGCTTTGACGAAGAAAGTGGAGACCTCCAACAACCACAAAAAACTAACAGCTGAAGCTTTGGAGCAAGCCAACTTTCACTTGGCCAGTACAAAACGGGCCAATGATTTCGTAGAAAAACAGGTGGAGCAGATTATCAATGAATGTATAAAGTATAAGTTAGACGTCATCGAAGCGGGCGAAATTGCCTTAAGGACTTATATTGCAAACTTCCATCACAACGAAGAGTATCGGCGCCTCGGCTCATATTGGAGGAAGTATGCTTATAATGAAGTGGTTAGCAAGACAGGAGAGCTATACCCTGACCTCGACATCTCAGAGCCGAGGGCTGAATTTCTTGGAGAGGAAGTGCCTCGGACTCCGGCTGACGATGAAGTCACTGAGATGGTAACAGAGGAGGCGACTACTGCTTCCCCAACTGAGGCCCAAGCTCCAGTAGTTTTCATAGAGATTGAGGCTACTCCACCTCCCCTAGAATAGACTAGGTTTATTTTAATTGCCATACTTGCAAAGCCTTTGGGGCTTCCAATTGTATTTTACTGTCTTAATGAAGAAAGATTTTTCTGAATCTATTGCCTTCGATTTCTTGCTTTCAATTAGATTTTGACTAGGGTTTATCCGTAATATGCTGATTCGAACTTAACTAGGCTTAACCGAACAAATCAGATTGAATTTTGAGTTGTGCTACATTTGAATACTTATCGCAGTTTTATTTGAGCTGAATTTTGTAGTGTATAAGCTGAATGGATTAATTCTCTGATTTTCTCTTTGGTGTTCTGCCTGGTCAAGGGAAGTCATGTGTTGATGCATGCTTGGATGGTTCATCGATGGGAGTGTTACTTTCTTTGACATACAGCTTCGTTAAAGGAAGGCATGTACTGATGCACACTTCCTCACATGGTGAATGGTTCATCCATGTGAAGGCTTCTTTCTTTGACGTTCAGCTTCGTCAAAGGAAGGCATGTATGTATCCTCTTTGAATTTCACGCGAGGTGGTCCTTTTAGGGACTTCATCCTCTACTTTGAGGCTCCTACTTATTGTAAGGTTTGTGTAAGCTTTTTCAAGGTTTTTATTTGTTTACAAAGTCTGGAGAAACCCCCAGCAGTAATTTACATTAACTGGTGGTACATGCATAGATGTTCAATATTCCATGGATAAGGCTGGATCTTTCCATCCATGTCTTTAATCCAGTAAGTTCCAGGCCGAACTTCTTTCGCGATTTGATAGGGTCCTTCCCAATTAGGCCCTAATGTGCCTATCCCTAGCTCTTTGGTGGACAGAAATAATGGCCGAAGTACCAAATCATTTATCCGAAATGACATCTTTTTTACCTTGACATTGTAATATCGGGTCATCTTTTTTTGGTACATGGCCATTTTGATCCGGGAGTCATCCCTTCTTTCTTCTAGGAGGTGCAGTCCACATCTCCTCATTTCATCATTACTTATCTCATTGAAGTGTATCCACTTGGGGGATAGAAGACCTACTTCAACGAGGCTCATAGCCTCGGCTCCGTATGTCATGGAGAACAGAGTTTCACCTGTTGCAGTTTGGATTGTGGTTCGGATAGCCTACATGATCTGTGGTAATTCGTCTACCTAGACTCATTTCGAGGCATCGAGCTTCCTTTTCAAGGTATATTTGATTGTTTTGTTCACGGCTTCAACCTGCTGTTGCCCTGGGGATGGTGCGGGGAGGAGAAATGTTTCTTGATGCCTAATTCTTCACACATGTTTCTGACTTTGCTGTTGTCAAATTGCTTGCCATTGTCGACACAATTGACTGAGGGATTCTGAACCTACAGATGAGGTTTTTCTAGAAAAACTTGGAAGTGTTGGCTTCGATTATCTTGGCAAGTGGTTCGGCTTCAACCTACTTAGTAAAATAGTCAATTGTAATGATTGCAAAGCTAGCACTTCCTCTTCCTTCGGAGAGAGGTCCAATTAGATCGATTATCCATTTCGCAAATGGCTAAAAGCTGAATACCACTTTTAACTCTTGTGAAGGCTGCCTGGGGATGATGGCAAAATGTTGGCACTTGTCACATTTTCGAACAAATTGTTGCGCATCCGTTTTCAAAGTGGGCCAATAGTACTTTTGTCGTAGTACTTTTTGTGCCAACAACCATCTCCGGTATGATCTTCACAAACGCTTTCATGGTTTTCCTTGAGTATATAGTTTGCTTGTTCTCCCCCAATGAACCTCAACAGGGATAGCGAGAACCCACGCTTATACAATATATCATCTTGAAGAACAAAGCGAGGAGCCCTTCTTCTGAGCTTTTGAGCTTCTTCTTTCTGTGAGGGCAAGGTCTGGTCCTTTAGATGGGATATGAGGGGCCTCATCTAGAGGGGTGTATCTTCTATCCACATTATGGTTCCACTGACCTTAGTCGAGGGTCTGGGAAGGTGGTCAATTGGAACTACTGTGAGTAATTCAGAATCTTGTTGCTTACAAACTTCGCCAAAGTGTCGGCATGAGCGTTATGGGATCTAGGTATTCGTATTAGTTCGAAACTTTCAAAGGAAGGGATGAAACTCTTTACCAGTTTTACGTAGGCTGCCATAGTTTTGTCCCTGGCAGAGAAGTTTCCATGTACTTGACTAACCACCAGTTGGGTGTCACTGCTAATGATGAGCCTTTCTCACTTGCAATTCTCTTGCCAGTCGAAGGCCAGCTAAAAGAGCCTCATACTCTGTTGCATTGTTGGTTGCCTTAAAGCCAAACCTTACGGCACATGTTAGTTTGTGTCCTTTTGGTCTGACCAAGACGATTCCTCCTCCTGACCCTGTGTCTCCAGAAGACCCATCAACAAAGAGCCTCCATATCTGTGATGTCGAATTCGCTAAGCTCTACGGCCCATTTAAGCAATCTTCCTGAAGCATCGGGCTTCCGGAGCCCTTACTTGAGAGGGTAGTTTGATAAGACATGGATGCTGTGAGCCTAAAAATATAGCCTAAGCTTCCTTGAGGCTATCACCAAAGCGAGGGCTAACTTCTCCATGTCAGGATATCGGGTTTCTGCTATAAGAAGTACCTTGCTGACATAGTACAATGGCAGCTGATGACTGTCTTCCTCCCTTATCAAAACCAAACTCAGAGCCTCTGAAGTTAATGCTAAGTATAGATGTTTACCTCATGGTCCTTTGGTTTAGAGAGGAGAGGCGCTAGACCAAGGTGCTTCTTTAGCTCCTGAAGAGCCAACTCGCATTCTTCAATCCATCGAAACTTGTTCCCTCCTTTGAGGATTTTAAAGAATGGCAGACATTTGTTAGTTACCTTAGAGATGAAGCACTTCAGGGCTGTGACTCGTTCGGTGAGGCTCTGCATCTCTTTTGGCTTCTGGGGAGACCTCATTTCACCCCAAAAGCACATTTTAAAGGATTGAGCTTCATTGGATACCTTTGCAAAATTTGGAACGTCTCATTAAGGTGTGTGAGGTGATCCACTGCTTTCAGACTTTTGACCAGCATGATGTCCACATGGACCTCCATTGTCTTACCAATGAGGTTGGCAAACATTTTGTTAACCAACCTCTGGTATGTTGCTCCGGATTTTTAAATCCAAAGGGCATTGCCTTGTAGCAATAGAGCCCTTTATCTGTAATGAAGGAGGTGTGTCCAACAGTTGAGTCCACCACCTAGTCTATCATGGGAAGCGGGAAGCTGTCCTTTGGACAAGCTTAGTTCAAGGTTGAAAAATTAATGCACACCCTCCATTTTTGGTTGTGCTTCTTTACTTGAACTGGGTTGGATACCCATTTTAGATATACAGATTCTCTGATGAAACCATTATTAATAAAATTCATTACCTCGTCTTTAAAAGCGTCATATCTCTCTAAGTTGAGAGCCCTTCTTTTCTGCCTTTGAACCGTAGCTCCCGGTTCGATGTTCAAGTGATGGCAACTGACCTTGGGATCAATGCCTACCATGTCACTGTGTTTCCAGACGAACACATCCATGTTTCTGAGCAGGAAATCTCTCAACTTCTCCTTTATTTCTGGAGGTATATTGCTCCCCATCTATAAGCATTTCATTGGGTCTATAGGGTCGACTGGGAAGATTTCCAATTCTTCTATTGGGGCCGTTTGAGGTTCACAGTCAATAATACGAGGGTCCAGTTCTTCTAGATTAAAGGTACTTTCAGCAACCTTCCCTTGTTCGGGGGCTTGTGTTGCTCCGAATATGTTTACTTCCTTCGAAGTTTCGGCCATGAGGATGTCTTCCCCTTGTTCAGGGATAATCCTTTATTCAGGGAGGTCGTCCATATCAACGTCAGTAAAGATGACGTGTGTTCTTGGTTCTGCTTTCCTTAACAAATTGGAGTAGCATTCTCTAGCTCCTCTCTGATCACCCCGAACTGTGGCAATGCCTTTCTCAGTTGGAAATTTCAAGTACAAGTGATGAATTGTGGTGACCACCGATAGCTCTTTCAGGCAGGCTTCCTAGTACACCGTGGTAGGCGGATCTGTTATCAACTATAAGGAATTCCATGTAATGGCGTGCAATCAACCCCATCTCTATTACCAGAGTGATTTTGCCTATTGGGATAATGTCGTCTCCCGTGAAGCCATACAAAGGGAATTTATTGGGGTCAATTCATGGTCCACCTTCATTTTGTCAAGTGTAGTGCCAAATATGATGTTGACTGAGGTTCCATTATCCGCCAACATTCTTTTTAGGCCATTGCGGGCCACAACAGCTCTTATTACTAAGGCGTCATAGTATGAATAATGTACTCCTTCCGTATTGTCTTGCAATGTCCCGTCAATCCTCTGTCCGATGTCCATAAGACTGATAGAAGGAGTAATATTGTAGCGCTTCATCCCTGTTTCTAGGTTCAGCGTCACGTCCCCTGCCTCGCCCCCTTAGTGGACGCCTTAGGTTGGGTTTATGCTGATGAATTTCAGCGCCAGGATCGACCTCCTCATAGGCTAATGTCAACACTGCGTTAAGCATGGCAGCAGTCAGTTCATTGGGGCTTAACTGTCCATTAAATGGGAGGTGGGGCCTCTTCTCCTTTGCATTTGTGGAGGTAGCAAGACTTGGCTAGCCCTGTTCCTGTGATCCTTCAATTCTTCATTAAGGATTTCACGTCTTATCATTTCTAACAAAGCGTCATAGGTGGCAGGATCCTTGTTTTGTACATCTCTCCAGAAAAGGAAGTATATATCTAATCCTCCTCCGTGGGCGGTCAATGCCTCTCTATCTGTAACTTGTACACAGTATCTCATCTCATCGTGAAGCGCGAAATGAAAATTCTCAAAGGTTCACCTTGCTGTTGCCTCATATTCTGCAATCTTTAGATGGGTCTTTGGGAGCTCTTTGCTGGTTGCAAAGCATTTCAGGAAAGTTTTCTTGTACTCGGGCCAAATTCGGGTGCTTCCCTCTAGTAGTCTAGTATACCAAATTTCAGCTCCCCCACTTAAGGTCAAGTGGAAGGCTCTACACTTCATTACTAGGCTGGCTCCTTTCAAATTCATGTGAGTCTTGTAGTTGTTCATATGCTTCGCGGGGTCGCCTCTCCCATTGTACTTTGGGATTTTGGGGAGTGTAAAGTGATTTAGCATGGGAGCACTTCTTATAGCTTCGGAGAAAAATTAAATGGGACTTCAAATGGCACTTCTACAGCATAGTTGGTTGATGAACCTGCTTCTACCTCTCTTTCTTGGGGAGCTTCCATTCCATAATAGCGATGCTTATGTACTGGCTCCGGATATCATCCTCCTGATAGTACGTTTGAGCTTCAGGAAAGACATCTTCAGGGGCTGTATGTTGAGGGGGCTGATAACCTCCCCACCCCTACATATTCATCAACATTTCGTGCATGGCTAGATTCTCCTGAGTGATATTTCTCGTGTTGGTGGCCATTGTTACCATTTCCCTAGTTAGCCTGGCTGTAACTCTGCCTCCGCCTCTGGAACCTCCTCTTCTACGCATTGGAGGTCGTAGGCGGACTCTGGGGCAACGTGCGAAGGTTCACCTTCCTCAGGGTGTTCCCTCGCCCGAAATTCTCAAAGACAGTGCCAATCTGTAGACCCTAAAAAATGATGCCAACAGATACCGGGCCCTCTCTCGACACGTCAAGTGCTGATCTGGCGCATTTCTATCGGAATGTGAACGGTAATTAAAACTAAATAGACGCGAGAGGTGCTTTACGGCGAGAGATGGTGACGTTCGAGCACCAACAGTGTAATACTCCGAAATTTTAT
>CAIGRL010204303.1:0-18081 GCA_903798325.1 Fraxinus xanthoxyloides | reverse complement strand
TTGGCTTCACTATTCTTCTTTTCTCCTCCTTCACTAGCATCTTCTTTTCAACCATCAGCTATTGGCATTTCAAGTCTCTACACAAAATCCATAGTTTTATTCAAGAATCAGGTTTGTGATATTGGCATCAATGGAGAATTAAGGTTGTAAAATGAGTTTATTCAATATGATTCATGATACTTGCCTCAAGTTCAATTTCTCCTCATAAATTCAATTCATGAAATCTTCTCCAAATTCAACCGCTCACTATATATATCCTGACTTTTCGTTTTTTTATTCTCAAAAATTTTTCTATTTTTATTCTATGTAATCATTTCGATACTTCCTTAAATCTTTGCTTCTTCCCACAATTCACAATTCATCAACCATGAGAGTTAGTGGGATTTACATTCAATAAGGTTGAGGAATACAGGTTTATTATAGAGGTCTTTGAACTAGGCTTGGAGTATTATTATTATTAATTTTTTTTTTTCCATTTTTGTTATTGTGGTTATGATTCTTCACCCATGACTTTTGATGTAAAGTGTTTAGATCGTTTTGTCTCACTGAATATATTGCAAATGAGCTCACATTTAACATGGACAATAATTTCACTGAGTTAGATACCCCACATTTCGATCAAGAATTTATAATGTTCTGTCGAGAGACTGGATACATACTATATTTCGAGATAAATTTTTTTATTAAAGCGCTTTACGAAGCTGAAAAAACTCATGGCCAGGTACTTTACTTGTTTCTGTGCTTTTTGCAAGGTAACCTACAATTATCGATGTTGTCTATACTTGTAGATGCGAGAAAGTAAGTATCCTTATTTGCAGCATTGCGTGAAGATGATAGCTTCATTGTCGATAATTGGGGCTAATTCTACGGTTCTTTCTGCAGGGCTTTTGCTCAGGTTGTGTAACAAAAACCAAGTGATAGGAGCTTCAAGCATTAATAGATTTGTCAGCATGTTTAACAAATGCAGGTCTTTGACTGCGTTCATACGAAATTATACTATGTTCGTATGGAATTATATATAATGATACGGTTGTTGGAATAATTAAACTAACAAGGTCTATTATCCAACCCAACAATTAAAAAAGACTTAAATAAACATTTCTTTCTTCATTTACCTAGACAAATTAAGCAGAGAAAAAATATGTTGAGAGTTGAAGAAAGAATATCAGTTGTGAGTGGCAAATTACCAACAATTTCTTGGTCTACACTGATTGAGCACTAAAATTTACATCAATAAAATATTAATTCTATTGAGCGATAAAACAATTCTTTCATGACAACAGGACCTCATTGGTCAGTTCTAGAAAGACTAAAATTAATTAAACCAAAAAGGTATACTATCCAACCCAATAGTTAAGAAAGACTAAAATAAAGAAAGAAAAATAAATGTTTGTTTTGTTGATTCACATGGTCAACTTGAGAGTGGCAGAATGCGTAAACTAAAATCTTCATAGGCAATTTCTGCCCGCCTTGAAATTGACAGATAAGTCCAAATCTGAATCCTGCATGAAAAAATAATAACAATTATTAGTACGCATAAAAATCACATATTAATGAAAAATTGATTGACAAGTGAAATAAGGAAAACATAAAAGAAGAATTGCATGTTATGATTGTTTGGACATTGATCAGATCATTTCCATTTTTCTTTGGGTTCTTAGGACATACCCTTTTGTCATGGCCTAATCCTTTGCATAATGCACATTTACACCTTTTATTTTTCTCTATCAACTCAATACTTGATTTAAACCTTCTTGAACCAACGTGATCTTTATGTTGACATTTTTCATCCTTCTTCCCTCCTTTTGTGATTGAAACATTGGGATCTGATAACACAACTTGAGAACTCTCCTCATTACAAATATTTAGTTCCTTTGGAGAACTATCAACAAGAGTGCTTGTTTTAATATTTAAGTTATAAATATGCTCAGATACTTCTTCAATGGCTTTGATAAATAATTGGCATTGATAGCATGACAAGCTATTTGAGTTGCTTTCCTACACATATGACAAAGTCTTAATGCCTTTGCATGTTGCTCACCGTCAACAATCACAGTTTTTTTTTTTCTAAATTTGTACTCCTAAATTTATTAGCCCCTGGCATCCACATCTTTTTTTATAAAGTGAGAAGGAAGTTTATCAACATCTTCCCGAATAAGAACTTTAAGAATATGCCCACAAATTATTCCAACGAACTCGAAATGTTGGCATTCACATTTTCCTTCACGATTTTGCAAATTAAAGTTTACTAGAAACTTATCAAATGCTCTTTCTCTATGTTTTACTATGTAAGTCCCCAAATCATAATTCACATCTTCAACCTTATAATCCTTGACTTTCTTTCATTCTTCTTTGAACTTTTGGAAAATATTCTTGGTATATACTTTTGATGCATGCTTTAGAAGCAAAGTATCATCATTAACAATGCGATACTTGTGTTCTGATTCAAAATCCTCATCATTCTCCCTTTTCACAATTGAAGCTAAAGCTTGTTCATATTGGAGAAGAAAATCATGAAGGTTAGTTCGACAAGTAACAAAACTATTAAAAAACGAGTTTAACATTTTCACTACGACAGGTAGTATTCGTGGCCTCAAAAAATAATCCACGATTGTACACTGGAACCCAACTTTCACGTATTGTGTACAAGTCTTGAAGCCATTTGTTACTTTGCAAATCATACTCCACTACTATATCCTTCCATTTTTTTCTCTGTCTTCCACTTCATATGTATAAAGAATGCAACCTTTCATATTTTTCTTGAAATTTTACTTCTTGTAATATATCTGTGACAATTTTTCACCAAACTTTTTCATGATGTGCCAAAGACATAAACAATGATGTGTGTAAGGAAGAACCTTAGCCATATCCGTCTTCATAGCTGGATCTTGGTCAGTTACGATACAAATAGGATTACATCCTCCCATAGCATCAAGCCATGTTTGAAATAACCACGTAAATGTTATCTTTGTTTCATCTTGTAATAATGTACAACCAAATTGTATGGATTGAGAATGATGGTTCACACTAGGAAATGGAACGAATGGCATATCATATTTGTTTGTCCTATAGGTTGTGTCAAAGATTACAACATCACCAAAACATTGATATGACATACGAGACCTTGTGTCCACTCAAAAAACATTAGTTGCTCTTCCATCTTCATCGCATTGTATCGCATAATAAATTTGGGGATTCACAGCTTGTTTCTTTTGAAACTATGTGAGGACGGATTGTGCATCACTAACTTCTAACTCTTTATGTGTTATACGCCTCAAGTAGTTAAAACAATCTCTACCATCAAAACCGATGTTATCACCACAAAGAATTGAGGAAACTGAAAGTTGTGTGGCTCAACCCTAACAAAACCTAGAGGGGGTCAATAGGTAATAATGCGGAATTAAAATAACTTAATAATTAATTAGCAAATTTAATTATTATTCTAGATGGTTAAATATGAAAATCAATTTTTCCTATGTTTAAATACCGCAGATATAGTAATTGTAGGATGAAAGTTGAAGCTAAATAGATGAAGAAGATCTCACAGCATAAGTTTCTCTCAGTGTTCAACCTTGTAAAATTCGTTTTGTAGCTTTAGAGTATTTATAGGTAGGTTATGGAATGAATGGGTAAGGGAAAAGCCTTTAAAACGAATTAAAAATTTCTCGGAGAATACTGTCGCTCGAGCGAAGGCTCGACGACAGTCGGGCGATAGATTGCTCAAGCGAAGGAGAGGCGACAGTCTAGCAACGTAGTTTCTATTTTTGAAGCTCGAGCCAAGTCTTGGTGGCAGTCGAGTGCAGCTCGCGTCGTTTTTTTCTTTTACCATTCTCGAACCCTTGACCTAAAAACCATATTTTTGACAATTTGTACATTACTCATTGACTTTCGTAACATATCAAATCTAGTCCTTTTATACACAGAATGGTCAATTGCATAACATTAAATACCAAACAAACTCTTCCTTTGGCTTTTTGAGACAAAGCTACAATTTAAGTCAATGCAGTATTAAAGAAATTATAGACTCAAAAACTGACTCAACTTAAAACTGTCTTGAGTCCATTTTTTCGGTACTGTTCCTGAAATAGACAACTCTAATACCCGTGTAAAATGTATGTGAAACATGATCAATAATAAACTTAGTTCAAACAGTTTAAGTGTAAAGGTGATTTAAGTAGTTTGCAATTCAGTTTTAGTTTCATAACATACACTAAATTAAAACATAGTATCAATATAACCCAACATATTAAAACAAAACATTGACACTACTAAAACATCAAAAATTAATTTAACAAAACTGAATATATATCACATAATCAAAAGTTTTAGATACATCAAGTATGTGAAAACATATATATCATCGTGAAAGCACAAAACATCAAAAACTGCATCATATATTCCCTATATCTATCTACTCCCCGTTTTTGTCACAAAATAACAAAGAAAGATCCAAAACCTAAGCAGCATCGTCAACATCATCAGAATCAGTCCTCTCCTCGAAATCAGCATCGTAATCCCAGTGACGACAAATCCAACGAAGCCCATGCTGAATGTACCCAACAGCAGCCTAAAGCATTATAAACTCAACAGTTTGTCAATCAACTATAGCCTGCAGTTGTGTAAGCTCTGCTATCATTCGAGCCTGCTGCTCAATTAGCACAGTCATTTGTCCTGTGAGTGCCACAAAAGGATAAGGAATACTAGCACGTGAAGAAACTGACTCAGTGGAGGGAGGAGTAGAAGTAGAAGACGATGGAATATCAAAGGACGGAGGAGCATAGGAAAAAGTAGGGAAATTTGAGGGATCAAAACCAAACTAGGACCAAACTCCACATTTCCAACCGTGAACATGATAATCCAAAACAAGACAACACCACAACTCACGACAAACTCAAACACGATCCCAAACCTCACACAAAAACCCATCCAAAATACAACCACATTCTCAACCACCAACAATTCTAATGCAACCCAATCAACTAAAAATGCAAAAAAATTAACAACTAGAGTGAAGAACACACAAGAAATTGCCAAATATGCACCAAAATAATCCAAACAATTCAATGATTGGTGCAAAATGATGTAGAAGGTGAGGAAAGCTTGGGTATTTGTGAAAACATGGAGTATAACTCAACAAATTTAAGAAACACTCACAAACACAAACAAATCTGAAAAATTAAAAAAAGAAATGAGTTTTGAAGCAATACCTTGAGAAAGTATTGAAAACTTGTAGAAAACCACCAAGTGAGGAATGTTATATGGTAAAGAAGTGACTAATAGTATGAATTTGAGATGGGTGTGTGAAATTTTGAGAGAAATTGAAGAAAATTTGGAATTTTTGCTAAAAACCCTTGAAAAATGATGTTNAACAATTCAATGATTGGTGCAAAATGATGTAGAAGGTGAGGAAAGCTTGGGTATTTGTGAAAACATGGAGTATAACTCAACAAATTTAAGAAACACTCACAAACACAAACAAATCTGAAAAATTAAAAAAAGAAATGAGTTTTGAAGCAATACCTTGAGAAAGTATTGAAAACTTGTAGAAAACCACCAAGTGAGGAATGTTATATGGTAAAGAAGTGACTAATAGTATGAATTTGAGATGGGTGTGTGAAATTTTGAGAGAAATTGAAGAAAATTTGGAATTTTTGCTAAAAACCCTTGAAAAATGATGTTAACATTCAAAAAAGCGGTCTGTCACTCGAGCTATAGTCAAGCAATAAGCGAGCGAACCAACTTCTGCTTCTGTCGCTCAAGCGTGGCTCAGCAATAAGCCAATTAAAATCTTGTTGACAAAAATAGCACTAAAGTTTTGACAAAAAAAATAAAAACAAAAATAGCATTGTTTCAATAATATTTAAATTTCACAAAATAAGCCTTTGACAACCCCAGAATTTTAACCATTGCATTTCACAAGTAGAGCATTATGAATAAGAATTTTCCCATGTAGTTAATCAAATTCGAAATGGAGGAAAGTGTTTAAGTGACTCACTCCTATTAAGTGTCATCATGCTCTCTTGAACATGACTCAAAACCTTAAACTTGTGAGAAAGGACATGGGATTATCATTGTTAAATAAGAATTTTTCTTACTAATGAAAGTTAAACCCACAAAATTTTTAGGACCTAAAAACGAGCTCCATTACATAAATATTTTTCTTTTCTCCCCCTAAATTTGAGCATATAACTTTTATATCGTTTTTCTCATATATTGTATCTTATGTAAAAACTCTTGTTCATTAAGTGACTAAATTGACCCCTCCAACGAGCTTTAGGTCGGTTAACCCAAATCAATTTACCATAGGCACCAGGTTATAAGAAAATCCCTCCGACTTAATTACTCGAATCAAATAGGCTTCAAGTAAAAGTATAAGATGAGCTAGACCCTCTTTTTTATTAAATAATACAGGGAGATATATCATGAGCTAAGGTTATCTAAATGTATGTCAATTCACGTTCAAGATCACCTTATCAACATGATAGCCATCCCAAATCTTACACATGCGATCTAGATTCATTCACAAGATCACAGTGTGCGCTGTGCAAATGGTACACGAAGAAACTTATACTCAATACTCTATATTAAATTGAACTAAGTAATGAAAATGACAGTATAGAACACATAAATGCATACTTAGTCACAAATGTTATGTTTCAGCGCCCCATAAAGTGTCTAGAGCCCGAAAATAATTTATTTTTAAACAAAATGAAACCAAAGCAAACAAAAGCACATAATAAAGTAAAGAAAAAAAAACACAAGCAAGTAAGATGCATGCAAGAATGAATTGACTCAATGAACACACATGCATGCACCTTAGAACTAAATCACGACCAAATATGGATGCTCCTACCTTGAAGAGCACGATCACTTTCACGACCTTCCAGGTCACTCTTCTTAACCCAAGCCTTCATAGAATTAGAAGTGATTTTAGTTAATGGAGTCATCGTCTCAATTTAGTGGCTAACTTGATTAACAAAAAAGTTAACCTTGTTAGAGAAATCGTGATTATTACTTCCAGTCACAAGTTTGCGACACCTAGGTCTTACGTGTCCGAGAGCACCACAATGATGGCAAGTGGGAATAAACCTAGGTTCATACTTGCTCGAAGGTTGTTGCCGATATGTAGGATGATTGACCTTAGGTTGTTCAGTAGGTCTCTATCATGATGCTTACCTAACCTTTGGTTTAGAGTAAACAGTATTCTGAGCTTTGTTAGCGATCGGGACGAAGGTGGTCTTGGATGTACGAGCAGTAGTATTACCCTTATGAATGTAACCCAGACCATATCTATTTTTAGCAGACTTGTTTATCCCCAATAGATTATCCAAATTCTATGAACCACTCATAAATGATTGGAGTTGAGTGTTAGATTTTTCAAGATCGCTTGCTAAAGATTTAATTTTTGCTTCCAAGTTCTCATTAACAAGCTTGAACTAACTTAAGATTTTTTATGGAGTCTTGAAGGTCACCCAAGAGTTTTTCTTTCTCTCATTCAAGATCATTAACCTTTTTCAACATAGCTTTGTTGATCTTCTTAATCTTTAAAATGTCCTCAAACAATTCATGATAAGATTCGTAAATATCTGGTTCATCCTCTAACTCTTCCTCAAATTTTTCACTCCGTTCATCACCTTGAGCCTTATCAATTATCAGACTCTATTTTGCAATAGAAGTGAAGACCATGAAATTCGGTTCATCCTTACCACCAGATGTATTACTATGAGCACTAAAATCTGATTCCTCATAACTCAAGGTCATTGTTAATACCTTACGTCTTTCTTTAGTTGAACTTCTTTTCAGATTAGGATGTTCATTCCTATAGTGACCCTGACACTCACGACATTGAAAGGACCGATTTTTCTTAATAGGGATCCTAGAGGTATTTCTCTTACGCCTATCTTTCGAGACTTTGTTAGGGACTTCATTTCTCCATTATCGAGGCTTTCTCCTATTCCTCATCACCTTCTAAAATATTTTTAATGAAATACACTATTTCGTGATCCCTAAGCGTCTCAGCATCAGTACACTCACTTCTTCATCTCTAATAGTTTTCATGACAATAGATTTAACCTTTTTAGGTTGAGAAACAATGATTTTATAAGTTTGAAGGGATCCTACGAGTTCTTCAATTTTTACTGTATCTAGGTACTTACTTTCTTCAATAGTAGTGACTTTAGGCCTAAACCTTTCAGATAGGGGTCTAAAGACTTTTTTAACAATCTTGGAGTCGGGGATCCTCTCTCCTAGGTTGAAACTCGAATTGATTATGTCATTGAACTTAGCATAGAAATCACCAAATAATTCATCATCCGTCATCCTGATTTTTTCAAACCTAGAGGTTAATATCTTGAGTTTCGAATTTTTCACAATTTTAGTTCCCTTGTGTGTGGTTTCTATAATATACCAAACATCCTTAGCAATCTCACACATCGACACTCGTTTAAACTTTTCCTCAAACACAATCATGTAAGACTTTGCTATTCAAGTTACACTCATCTAAGTTCGTTTTAGTCCATAATGAAATATTAGTATGTGTGACTACACCAGCAACAGCAATGGAAAGTAGAGTCCACCCAGTCTGAACACTCATCCAAATGCGTTCATCCAAAGCTTTAAGGAAAGCTCTCATTTGAACTTTCCAGTAAACATAGCTGCTTCCATAAAAAAACGGAGGCACAGATAATGACTAACTCATCTAGAAATTAATAAGGGTCAATAATCGAATTAAGTCTCTTATACTAATTGAAAGTTGTGTAGTTCAACCCTAATAATAATTAGAAGGGAGGTGAACAGGTAATAATGCAGAATTAAAATAACTTAAGAATTAATTAGCAAATTTAATTATTATTCTAGCTGGTTAAATATGGAAATCAAGTTTTCCTATGTTTAAATACTGTACATATAGTAAGAAATAAAGAAACACAAAAACGATGACGGAGAAATCTAATTGGGTAAAAATTTCGGACACTTTTGCTAGTCAATAATCTACTATAAATGATTCTTTAACTTACAGTCTACCAAACTAACGACGACACGTTCTAACTGCAATTCCTATAGCTCTTCTGAATTCTGTGCTCCTGCACCAATTCCCATCTATAATTTCCAAAGATCTCCTCGATTATGCTATCTTGCAACAATTCCTAGCTTTGTAGAATCATCTATCTTTTGTAGATGCACAAATAACACCTCGTTCTTCACTCATTGGAACTCCAGTCACCTTCCTTTCATCTTCAACAACTTTGAAAGACATGGAGGAAGTAGCAGTTTGATATTTACATTGTATATATGATGTTTTTTCTCACCAAAAGCCAATTATAGGACAAAGGTTGAAGCCAAATAGATGAAAAAGATCTCATAGCATAGGTTTTTCTCAATGTTCAACCTTATAAAATTCGATATGTGGTTTTAGAGTATTTATAGGTAGGTTATGGAACGTATGAGCTGCGAAAAAGGCCTTTAAAAAATGAATTAAGGTTTTTCGGATAACACTGTTGCTCGAGCGAGAGCTCAGCGAAAGTCGAGCGACAGCTTGTCGCTCGAGCAAAGGATAGGCAAAACTCTAGCGAAATAGTTTCAGTTTTTGAAGTTCGAGCCAAGTCTTGGTGATAGTTTAGCGAAAATCTGTGTCATTTATCCTTTTTTTCCATTCTTGAAAATCTGTGTCATTTATCCTTTTTTTCCATTCTTGAACCCTAGACCTAAAATCCAGACTTTTGACAATTTGCACATTACTCCTTGACTTTTTACAACATATCAAATCTAGTCCTTTTGTACACAAAGTAGCCAATTACATAACATTAAATACCTAACATAAACTTTGACAACTTTTATATTTTCCACTTTGAATGCTTCAGAAAGATCTTTTGCTGATTTAGGCATGCTCCTATTTGATCTCTTTTTCATCATTTTAAGTGGTGAAACAAATTTATGATTGTGATCATCTTCGAATGCTTTCACAATCCAATAGCCGCCTTCAATGTCATGTGAGATTCGCATGTTAGGTTTACACCCACCTCTAATTGTTGACTAACTTCTGTTTGTAGACTCATCCTTTTCACAATTCTCTATTTCTCTTGATTCTCTGACAACCTTTCTACTATATTTGCCTTCATGCGAACACAAATATTTAATAAAAGTGACTTCACAGTTGTTCGAGTTCGAATCCAAAAACCGTTTTGTTCGTCCAAAATCCCCATAATAAACTCTTTCTTCATCTGATATCTTAAATTTCATCCCGACATAAGGTGCTTGGCCTTGTATTGATGATGACCCAATCCCATTAGGTTGAAACATAGATGTAAAAGTGTCACAACTAGTTGTGTCCATCTACAACCCCACTTTTCAGGTAGGGTCAAAACAATAAATTATACATGTCAAATTGATAACAACTTATTTGATAGAGGAAGAAAATTAATCTGTCTTACCAAATTAATACAAATCAAAAAATCACTAAAACTCCATATGTTATCCCTTGCATAATACGGCGTTCAGAAATGCAGAAGCTCTTGTCCTTTACAAGCTATATCTATATAAAGAATAAGTTGCATACATGAATCAAACATTCCACAACAATATATGGTCAAAAAAGTATTTTTATTGAACTTTCAGACTTAAATTGTCAAACCCAACAATGTTCTTGTTATCTACGAAAATTTCAGCTGGTCTGATATTCTACAATAAAAAAATTAATTTGGACAAAATTGTAGACCTAAATTAGAATAGATGAAATTGTAACAGTTCAATTGATGATAACACAAATGACAATACAAATGGAATTGTGATTTAACAAACTGTGGGATGTGTTGCCATTTCAAGAACCTGCTTGTATATTCTTCTTGAGGAGGACAATCGTTGCTTGGAGAAAATGAACGAGGGAAGAATTTGTATTGGCAAGAATCTTTCTGTATAAATCTTTCTTGAGATGTCAATAGACTATGGTTGAAAAGAAGATGCTGATGAAGGAGAAGAGAAAAGAAGAACAGTGAGAAAAGATCCGATTAGAAAATCTGGTGATTTTATTTTATTTCATTTTTTTTCTCGGTAAAAGGCTGCAATTTGTGAATTCTAAAAGGTAAGTAGGGTATGTTTGAATAAGGAGATAAAGATTTTGAAGGATTTTAATATATGGATGAAGACGATTAGATTTTCTAAGATTCAAGAGCAAATATTATTTGTCATAAATCTTTGTCAATTGTATTGGTTGGCGGAATGCTTCCCTTATATAATTATATATATTTTATATATTTACACATATATGTAGTTTACTTATCTAGAAAGGAATCTTCCATACTTATCCTTCACATATAAGGAACATTTATATATATAGACACACTTATATATTCATATCATACACATATGTATATATAGTTCAGGGAATTACATATATGTAGTTTAGGAATCTTCCAAACTATTGGCTAATATGCATTTTCTACTATCTTATCTAATTAAACATGGCAACACTTAAAATCTGAGGTCAAATAAGTCATGCTAGAGGAAAAAAAAACAGGGAATTGGAAGCAACCAAAATTGAAGTAGGGCTGTGGGTGACTTCATGTATTAAACCAATTATATACTCAAATCCATTTCATTCAATTCATAATGTACACACAACACATTCAGATAGGGAAGCCAAGAATGGAGAGGAAAAAAAAAAAAAAAAAGAGGAAAGAAAGAAGGAAAAAAAAAGGAAAAGAGGAGGAGGAGAAAGAAGAAGAAGATGATGATGATGAATAGGAAAGTTCGGCAAAAGGGTTGGGAAATAAGTGCTTTCTCTTATTAAGCTTTAATTCCTCAATTTCGACAAGTAAGTGAAAAGTTACTTATTCAAAAGTTAATGTTAAATTTAATAATTGTTAGATTATTAGTTTAAATTTAATTTTATTGAAAGGGAACTATTGAATTTTGTCCAATAAGTTATTAAATGAAGTTAAAGGATACAGGAAAATTGCTCAAGTATATAAATATTATTTTTTATTATCGCCTATTGAAGTCACTTAAAATGGCTAAATTGGAATGTGAGATACGTGTAATATTGAGATGGACCAGAAAAGTACCCGTGATTATATATTTAATTTAGTTCACTAGGGAGCTTGACCGTGTTCTATACTACTAGTCTCAATCGTGTACATATAGTTCATTGAGAGGACTTGACCGTATAGATTATGAGAGGTTTTTGAGACTCACTTCTGTTCACCGAGGGAGGCTGTTGCCCATGTCAAGAGTGCTTAGCGCTTGGGACAATCTACGCGCGCGTGACCAAATTACATATTTCAATCACATTTTTGGTAAATTTCCCTGCATTTGATGTGATGATGGTATAAGTTTCGGTTGATGATTATACCATGACTATTCGATGAGTTTTTTCAAATATTAGAGGACGTTCACTTTATTATTATTATTATTATTATTATTATTATTATTATTATTATTATGTAAACTGTTAAATGATGTAAACTTGATTTTGGACAAAAAATGTATATATGAAAACGTATAGTTATTTTTGAACTTCTCTAGTCATTGAACTATCAACTCATACAATTTTCCCTCATTTCCTTAAAGGTAGTGATGTAGGGGGGGTCCGAGTTAGATGATGAGTTTTCAGATAACACGTTAAATGACTCTAAAGTATCATAAGTTCGCAGATCGGTGATCACGTGATTTTGGTGATTGAGACGTGTTTCGGTAATGTGACCATAACTTTGGCTACGGTCATCAAAATCACGATTATGACCTCAATCCAGAAAGCTTTGCTTAGTGTGTGCCGTTTTCAACCTCAAATTCCACTGTTTCCCTTCCGAATTGCTATTTTTAGTTAAATTCAGTAATGTTTCGATTACATGTTAAGAAATGATTTTAATCCGATTTGGGATAGATTTTTCGCAAACTACTTATTTTACTTCGTATTTTAATTTGGTGCAACCTTTGGAATTTTTCTATTTTTGGTAAAATTCGAATTTTTGGCTATAAAGTCTCCGGTTCGTGGACTTATTTTCATTATTGCTGAATATAATAAAGTTCTTTAAATTTCAAATACGCTTTCTATGCGCTTTTGACGTTAATCTTGTTTTCTTCCCTGCAAATTTGCTGGTAGAACTACCTTGCAAAATAATCACTACTTTGCCCAGCGTTAGGTAGCAGTTTAGTTTTTGGGCATCTTTTGGAGTTGAGCCTTGATTTTGGAATTAGAGCCACTCGACAAAGTTTGATGTGAACCCATATAGTCTAGAACTACGAAACTCACAATTAGATGGAAATTGAACCCAAGAAAGTCAAGTGATCGAAGTTTTGGATTTGATTCGAAAATANTTATTGCTGAATATAATAAAGTTCTTTAAATTTCAAATACGCTTTCTATGCGCTTTTGACGTTAATCTTGTTTTCTTCCCTGCAAATTTGCTGGTAGAACTACCTTGCAAAATAATCACTACTTTGCCCAGCGTTAGGTAGCAGTTTAGTTTTTGGGCATCTTTTGGAGTTGAGCCTTGATTTTGGAATTAGAGCCACTCGACAAAGTTTGATGTGAACCCATATAGTCTAGAACTACGAAACTCACAATTAGATGGAAATTGAACCCAAGAAAGTCAAGTGATCGATGTTTTGGATTTGATTCGAAAATAACGAATCAAAATAACCAACAAAACATAAACGAATGTCGACCCTTTTGATTGAATATTTGAGAATCTCACCCAGTTGATTTGAATGCCAAAAGAATGATCCTTGATAAGTTTGCAAATTGTCCAGCGAAGAATAATGGATTGAAAGAAAATTTGCCTTGCAAAATAATTCTCAATAATGTGTTGTCTTTAATGAAGAACAAAAAATTATATTTATACTAGCCCTAAAATCAGGCTAAAACCGTGCATAATATTCCCAAGATTACAAAATTAAGGTAAGAGTATAATTCTATTACAATTAGGAAATTCGCCAAAAAGGAAAAATATCGCGTCTCTATTCGCCTATGCGATCGCATGACAGAGTTGGATGCGGTTGCATGGTTCATCTGAAATTACTCTGAAACTCCTTGCATGATCCCATGTAGCCGCATGGTTTTTCTATTGTGCGGTCGCATGGTATTAATTTGGAATCCTTCTTTTCCTTGTGCAGAATTTCGTGTCATTTTCGAAATGCACTCATGGGCGAAAATTCGACACCCGTGCTGAAAGTTATGTACGTTTTTATCCACATTGCTCGTTTTCTACTTGAACGGAGTTGATCCATTTGGTTTCTTCTTCCGAGCTCAACATGAAACTTATTCCTTGGTATGTTAACTTCGACATTTTGTCCACCGTAGCTTGAGCAAACATTTACATTACCTCTTTCAACCGCTTTTCTCTCGAACGTGTCATCGAACCTCCTTCGATAATCAACGAGTATTTCCCGGGGCTTGAATTTGACGCACGCGGCTGCGCGCTCACATCAAAGTTAGCTAGTATGACTCATTTCATAGAGCATCCAGTCACTATATTGGAGCATATGTTCATTTTTGGACGTCATTCTACATTGCTTGTAGATAGTTGGATGGGCTCACTATGTATTTCACATCCATATGTACAATTCATATTATTTTCATAGTAAAAGTTTGAGAATTCGGCTTGTCTATATGTATCATGTTGTACTTATGTGGTTATTGAATGGAATTATGAATTAGCATTCATATAATATTATTATCGGGAGGTGTATATATTTGATTATAGGTTGGTTAGTCCAAATTACAGGGAAAATAATGCCGAAATTTTATTAAAAATAATTAATAAAAGTTACATATTGTAGTAGCCTTGATGGTGGGTCCAACTTTTAGTTGGTATTTATCATCGGTGCATGTAACACTCGTGGCCCACTTGCATTATTAGGAGCAGGCGTGTCAAATTTGATCCCTTAACTTTTACCCTAACGTCCTAATTTTCATAATTAGTGGCTTTAAAAGATTTTGGGGGTATAATCCACCCCTTAAAACAAATTTTTGTCCTATAAAATTATATTAACTGTGATCATCAAATAGTTGGGAATATTTGTAAAATAGAAGTTCCTAAAAATCAAAATTTTCTAAAATATAAGTTTCATAAGGTGGTAGTTTCTCAAAATAGATGCTTATCACAATGGAATTCCCGTGAAATCGGGCTAAATATATAAATATTGTAATGTAGGAATTCTTGAAATAGAGGTTTCTATAATTGATTTTTCTTAAAAGTTTCTTAAAATAAAGTTTCTAAAAATGGGGATTTTCTTAAATTTGGATTGAGTTTGTAATACTGTTTTCATTTTATTAATTTGAATAACACTCAACTGAGTGACTTTTAGGTGAGGAGGGGGAATCACAATTGGACCACTTAACTTCCAAGCTCTCTCTATACAGTTTAGGTCTTATGAACAAAGTCTTTCGGTTTTGCGAATATGCAAACCAAAAAAAAAAATCGAAAAATAAGCAGGATTAAAATTATTTAGAGGTGTTATTTTTTTCTAATTATACACAACTATCTAATCTAGAGATTTTATAACGTCGACCGTTCTCACAGGCTAATATGTTCCATAACATAGTCACCAATCTAAAATCACAAAATATCATAAAATTATCATTCTCATAACTTATAATATCCATAATGAGTTTTTTCATAATTAACATATTTTCATATAATCATCATTTATATCCATATTTGCTAAGTCACTATTATAAAGAATTTCATGATAGCTATATCACAAAATAAGCTAATTAACATAGAAAATAACACATATAGAGTGAAAAATTATATGTAGCTAAGCATATTTCACAATTAAGCATAGTTCTAATATAATGTCATGAATATATACTTATTCACATAACATTAAATATTTATGAATTGTCATTTTACTAACTGATTCGAGGAAATCAAAGCTTAGAACTTGGCAGCGCGTACTGATGGTCTAAGAAATATTAAATCTGATTTTTTTTAAAAAAATATAATTTTATCATAAATTATTGTATTCATAAGAATTCAATTTTTATTAAACCTTTAAAATTTTAACATGAACAATATCTCACAACATTAAATAACTTTTTAAGGAGGATATTTTAACGTAATCATAAAGCAATAACTCATAAGAATTCAATGGAATTGTAGACCCGCTTCGATACCATGTTGTAATGACCCAAAATTCTCATTTGGATCATTAGAATATATTGTAAAATAATTTTTTTATAAAAGACAATTGTTCTTAAACTTACAATAATAACAATTAAAAACAAATATTTAATTATAAACATTAAATTATTATTTGAAAATCATAATCATTTATTCTTTATTATAAACGTTGAGATAAGATTCCAATAAATGAGCCACATAAATTGCATTCCATATTTAAAACTTTTGGAAATTCATAACGTACATAAGGAGGTACGGGAATTTGAAACTGAATTTAGGTGGCCATAATTCCGGTACAAATCATAACATACATAGTACGACACAGGAATTCGAACTTTGTTGCTAAAATTCCCATGTTTATCGCTACTAAACTCCGGTCCTTTGAACTTACACATATCGAAACTTATCATAATCAAAACTTATGTTTTTGTAGCATCGTATTCATAATTTGAATTTTCGTAATTTAAATATTGAAAGTACAATTATTATGACTACACTTACCTTGGTAATTAGAAGAGAATGGTAGTAAATACATACAAAATAATTTGACTTCTTCATCAGTGATAATTTGTGTGTTTGTGGGTGTGATTTATGTGTGATATTTATTGGTGCATTTATGGGTATCAATAGGAAAGTGTCATGTTGATGTCCCTATAAGTATACACTAAATAAGGTAATGGGTTATACTAATTGTGTAATTTAAATCAATCAATCATTATTAGATATAATTAACATAAATGGATGCATGTAATTATAGTAATTATATAGTTTATTACAACTTATGTTTTGTTAACATATAGTGAATCTACATTTTTGATTACTAATATGAATTTTCTTATAACTTGCAGGTCTTCTTCATTTTCACCCTGAACTATACTTATAATCATAATGATCAGCTTAAGGTATTCATCTTTTCATTCTTCAATGAGATGATAATATAGCAACTGAAGTTGATCTATTAACTATTAAGTGTACTTTTGCAGATGGGATTTCTTTTTCTACAACCAGCTATGTAGCAATTGGGTACCACGGTCAGACTTGTAACTTTGTGGACATTCCATTTTAGAATTTTTATAGTTGACAAACACCTTCTGTAAGCTGGATTTGATAGTAATGGACGGTGTTAAATAAGAAAAATGAAGTTAAATTGTGTATTACACTGTCAAGTGTGATCTAATATTCCTAACCAAACATACACTTTCTTTGTTCAGAGCAATGAAAAGAAGAGAGTTGCTTCTGCAATGTTATTGTAAAAGAGAAGATGATGGAACTTATGGTACATTGTAACTGGCAAAATCTACATGATTTTGATAACTTTTCAGTTACTATTTTCATGTATCGATCCATTGCTTTTGTTGTAGTTATACTCTACACTCTACCCACTCAGGGTTCAAAAAGAAGTGTCCTCCCAAACACAGATATGTTAGTACTTAAAAGTAATGTATTCTTCACCCGGAATTTATTAATGCCTTTATTCATAAAAGTTGAGAACCGAAAATCTGAAATGAAATTGTAAAAAAATGATTATTGCATCTTCAGTAATTCTTTGATGCAAGATATTTAGTTAGTTGGACAGTTTCTCATTTTCTTTCTCTTGAGAAACTGACAGAATTTTAGTTCTAACCAATGGATAGGTTTTTATTTGTTGCCTGATTTCTCATTGAGAGTGCTATTTGAGAATTTTTTTGAAAAGATGATTCAACTACTTCCAAAGAAATTAGAAGAAGAATAAACGATAAATGGAGAAAGCTTAACTCATAGTTTAATTGTTTCGGATAAGGTACAAATTTACATAGATTAAGTGAAAATCAATCTTGTTTGACATTCAACAATTCTGGTCGTAGACACAGTGCTGCTGATCTGCTAAGCTATGCGGAAGCATCCAATATTCGAGTGGCTGGCTATGCAAGTGAAGAAAGAATTCTTTTAGCCTCTTATTCGCTGGATCTAAAATTGGCAATAG
>CAIGRL010204264.1:0-19922 GCA_903798325.1 Fraxinus xanthoxyloides | reverse complement strand
TAAAACATTTTCTTTCCACATTTACAATCAAACGGACCCTTATTGTTGTATAGTCTAAGCATGTCGCATTGCCAATAGTTGGTAGCAATTCAAAGAGACAATAAATGGTCAACAATAGCTTGTCATCTCACTATTCACAACAAACTATAACAATTTGACTTTTATCTAAACCAACCAGTGATGATATTATTTCTACGCATTTATTTGCCTTCTTGTAGTCTGTTGATCCCTCTAATTGAATTTGATCTAATCGATTGTGGTTCAGTACGGCTCTTGCCCTTCGACCAGAATCAAATGGTTCAATTTGGAAAACCCCAATGATACTGATTCGATACATTTTGACAATAATAAGATCCATCAAACCATGCTAATCCTAAATTCAAATAGATACGAATCATTGAGTTAACGGAGCTATAACAGCTTAATTTGATTCGTTTCATCCAAATATTCTGTTAGAAGGTTGAGGTTAAAAAGACGATAAAAAAAATTGGAGATATGGCCACGAAAATAAGCAAATGTTAGGAATTTTCATCATAATTAAAATATGGTGTGATTAACATATCTTATTTACAACGTGGACAAATCAAACACTATACATATGTTTAAAATAATATTTTTAAATTATGAATCACTCAAAATATATGAATAAAAAGTGACTTAAATATATTAACATGATTTACTAAGAAAATATTATCATGGCTGTCATGAATTACTGACGAGGAAAATGTAAGTGATCATTGTCCTTTTACCAAAGTAGAAAGACAAAGTTAGCAGATTATGTGAAAGGTACATGAACTTTGTCCCTGTATGTGTGCACTTGATTCCTTGTATTAAAATTGTATATTCTTGTCCGTACCATAATTAACTTTCCTCTGTCAAAATTAATTAAAAAAGAAAAATATAAAAAAATCTACCTAACAAATGCCGTGCTTTTAAGACGATGGTGTAACGAACAATTGGTATATGAGATGCATTGCTAAGATATCGAATAATTTTTGTTATTCCATTTTTAGTGTAACAATTAAATTGATAGTTTGAAATTATTCATGTTAGTCAATACTGTTCATAATTTAAGTGAAAGTCTCTCTCGATAGTGATCAATTATATTTCCTCATGTGACCCTTATATCTCTTGATAATAAATACAAATATGGTAAATGCATTAACAAGTGTTATAATACATATTGAAACCATATAAAGTATAGAAGTATATTTATATCCCCATATTGAACCTTACAATGTTTATTATATTGTGCTTAAATCATATTTTCTCTCTCGATAACAATAAAGTTCACTAACAATTCAATTAGTAATCAAATAATTAAAAATAACGATAAAAAAGATAATAAATATTGACCAATCAAACCAAATTAAAGTAAAAAAAATTAATTTTAAAAATATCATAATAATGGTTCATCTCGCCCTAACTATGTATAAAACTAACCTAACATATTGAAATTACAGAAATCATATTTATGTGGAAAGATATAAACCGGATTTTTTATAAATTGAGAAGATGATGAATCTTGAAATCTCGAATCTATTCAATGGTTTCTTGATAAATCTCCACTTGCGTTTTCTCTTTTTTGCCCAAAAATCAAGTTTGAATCTTCACTTGATTGAATTCTTGCAATTATTATTTAATCATCTCCCAAAAAACTATAATTTTCCTTCATGATATAATCGATGAATATTGTAGTATAATAAGTATATGGAAGGTGTCTAATATGTATCCTACTATTAGGTATTTGTAGGAGTAGAAAATTGATTGAAAATCATATTCAAATTGGTTTTGAAAAGAGTTCCAATCAAATAAGAAAAGTTGTATTCACGCACATATTTTTTTTGTCTATGTATAACAATCAGTATTTTGACCATAACTTTATATTTAGATATCCGATTGAAACTATTCAAAGTGTGTTGGAAAGATAAATTAAAGGTCTACAACTTCGATAAGAAGAATTTCTTCAATTCGAACATTTACCATTCTAAAAATAGATCTCAATTTTCGACTGAAAATTTGAAATATTACTTGTGCAATTGGAAATTGATTTTGATAATATTTTGATCATATTTCATTCATTTTTGAGTTCTAATTCCATCCAATTATCTCCTAGTAATCTTTAAAATATCGTCTTGTAGTCCGAATCAACTATTGAATATTTACAATTTGGTCTTCATACTTTGAATTTTGCTATTTTCACTTTTTTCGCTTCTTTCTTTTTATTTTCTTAATTTACTTTACCTTTTTTTGTTTTTTTTTTTTTTTTTTTTCAATTTCTCGTTCAACGATTGAGTTTTATTTTTATAACATAAAATACGAAAATTTAAAATATATTTTCTCAAAATGAATGCCAAATATCGATATTTTAGACTTCAAATAAATGTATAAAAATACACGTATCAGTTTTAATCTTAATTTTCCATTTTTGTTTTTAAATTACCGCCTTGAAGATTACGTAGCAGATTACTATAGTATGTCTGCCAACTAAATGATTTTCATCATTTTTGGTGATGATACGTGACAAAACATAACATAATGGTGAAAATGATATAAAGTTAAAGTTCAGTAACCTAACTAAATTTTTTTCTGAAAGTTCAATGACTGTAGATGATATTTACAATCACAACCAAAAACTTAAAAAAAAAAATTCATATTAGCCCCAGTTTGGTAGTGATTAAAATCAAAATTTAAATATATTTTTATAAAAGTTCATAAAATGTGTAATAGAAAAGTTGTAGGCTTTCATGAGATGTATGATTAAAATTATTTATTAACTGTCTTAAATTCAGTTTTTATCAATTTTTTTGCTAATCGAACAAGGACATTATGTACATATTTGTTTATTTCAATTTCAAGGTGTGTTTGATAGGGAGGGAATTCTATGGAAAATGGAATTTGTTTTTCATTTTCTCACTTTTCTTGTGTTTGATAGATTTTTTTTTCGAGGCAAATGATTTTCAACTTTTCCTCACACACCCACATTTTCTTGCTTTTCCTTGAAAACATTTTCACTCCAGTTTTTTTTATTTATTATTATTTTTTTGCAATTAGAAAAAATTGTAGATACAATGGTAAAAAATTTTATCACTTTTATTGACAATTTCTATGCAAAATAAAGTCAAACGAATGGCATTCGGTATAGTAAAAAATTGTAATTTTTTTAAAAAATGTCTTTTTTTTGGCAATTGGAACAAATTATAGACCCAATGGTAAAAAAAAATATCAACTTAATGGACAATTTCTATTAAAATCAAAGTCAAACGGATACCAATCTTTCAACATTTTTCAGATGAAAAATTATACCAATCAAATACAATTAATTACAATTTCCAATAAAATAAATTTTAGGCAATTCAATTCCCTGAAATTCATTTTCTTTCCACCCAAATTCCATCTTTATAATCAAACGGACCCTAAGTGATTTTGTTACTTGTACATTAAAAAATGTACACGAGCAATTATCGAAAATGATGTGAAAAAAATTGATTGGATGAAAAAGTTGATTGTATTTTTAAATTGGTAAATGATAAAGTATCACATGACATCATATAATCCATTATGTAAATATTGATTTACATATATCAAGATACTTTACTGGATTATGAAATTTAAAATTGTGCTTTACCGAGCCAAATCCCAGATCCCAATCCTAATCAAGAGTTAAGTGGAAATTGTTAGTTAATTTCAGGTAATGGTTTCATAATATTTTTTCAGGTGGGTGTTTGATGTACATTACGGAGAAGAAAATACATTTTGTGATATGATGGAAAATATATAGTTAAAAAATAAGATTTTTTTTTCTAAATTTACGTGTAATATTATTTTATTGAAAAATGTGTAGTTAAAAATGAATTTTGAAAGAATATATATATTTAAAAAAAAAAAAAAAGAATGTGTATCAAGAGTAACAAATTGAAATGGTCAACCCATCACTGTCACAGATGATAGTGCCACGACTACTGGCCAAAATTGTTGGCATTGACCTAACTCTAAAAATCAACTAACAATAAAAGAAGACCTTCCAATAGACATCAATCGGTCCCAAGACGAAATCTTCGTCCAAGTTGAGTCTTCCTTAACACGTTTATACACTTCTACTCGTAATCTCGAGACTTTTTATTTTTAACTATTATTCTCATACGAAGGAGAAAACCATGAGCAAATTTCGTAGAAATTGTTTTGAATGAATAACGTTAAAACTTAAAATGGTAAAAATTATTTGTTCATCCCATTTTAAAATCAGAAAAAAATAAAATAAAACATAGAAAGTACGATAACATGTATTTTAAAAAGGAAATTGTTGTCACGATACTAAACATTTCATTTTTATACAAATTTGATTCAAACCTTTAATTTGTGACATTTATGGTACCAAACTTTTTAAAAACTTGCATCCAAAATTCAAATTAACAAAAATCTTTAATTTCTCTGTTAGTTGACAAAAAATTAAAAACTTGATCAAGAGTGTGTTTGATGGATATTATTTTGGAAGAATATATTTTGCAATAGTAGATTGATGGAGAATTAGTGGTTGAAAAAAAAAGGAAAAATTATTGATGTGAAAGAAAATATTATTTTATTGAAGAATGTGTGGTTGAAAATGAGTAGAAGAATGAGAATGAAAATTTTTATGTGGGTCAAACACCCCCCAAATATTGACTAATTTTTAAAGGAGAAAAAGGATAATCTTACATTTTTCATATAAAAAATTAAAATAAATAAATTAAAAAAATTTACTATTCACCTTCTCCACTCATCCCGCCATACCACACCTACGCCAAAACCAAAATCCACCAAAATACCGCCGCCTGCTACAACCACCATCACCCATCGTCGTCGCCTACAACCACCCGCCTGCTCGGCTAACATCAACATGGATAAGCCGGCCAAAACCAGATCAGCAACGAGGGCAGAATTCACAGCCCGGTCGAAGGATTCGAGGCAAAGAATAAGCTGTCCGGGCGAAAAAGTCGCTGGGCTACGCGTGGGAGGAACGAGTTGTGCTGCAAATATAATCCGGCCAAAACCAGATTAGCACCATCAAACAGATCACTAGGTGAGGGACTATGGCCCCCTGGTTGGGGAAGCAGGGGCAGATTTAGTCATAAGGGGCAAATCAAATTCAGGGACTGCGGTATGCAAGTTAAGTAAAACAGCCCCTTTTGCCCGAGTGAAAATTTTGGCATGGTCAAAGAACTTGGGGGGTGAACAAAAATAAGCAGGTCTAGCCCAGCATTCAGAGAAATGGAAATCATCCTCATAACCCTTTCTTTGCTGTCGAACTTAATCTTAACTGGGATTGATATCATACTAATTTTTGAGTTCTTTTTCAAGCTTTTGTGGTCTTCTTTAACATAATTCAACGGGGTTTTCGACGAAATCGAAGTGGAAGAATCCCTTTTGCTAGCAGGTGTAGTGGTTCAATAATTAGGTGTATGATGGTGGTGGTAGCAAGCGGCGGTGTTTCGGTGGTTTTGGGTTTTGGAGTGGGTGGGGGCGTGGTGGGGAGGGGAGGTGAGTGAAGAAGATGAATAGTATTTTTCCATTTTTTTATTTTATCTAAAATATAAAATTATCATTTTACCCTGAAAAATTAGTCAACACTTGGTAAGATCTTTAATTTTTTTATCAAATTTAATTTGGATTCAAGATGCTAGTTTATGAAATGTTTGATATTTGAAGTGTCATAAATTAAAATTTTGGATCAAATTTAAATAAAATGAAATGTTTGGTACCATAATTACAATATTTCCTACTTTAAATGAAATCATAGAAAGATATACTAAAGGTGTGTTCGAGCAACGTTATTTTGGAATAGTAGGAGCCCGTTTGGTATCGATTAAAATCCCATTAAAATTGAAAATATAGTCGTTATTGGGTTTCACTCGTCTAATAAAAGTCAACAATAACGATTAGTTTTTCAATTTTAATTTGATTTTAATCTCTACCAAACGGGCTTTAGATTGATTGATGAAGAATGTGTGGTTGAAAAAAAAAAGAAAATTTATTAGTATGATGAAAAATATTATTTTATTAAAAAATGTGTGGTTGAAAATGAATAGAAAATGAGAATTTTAATGTGGTTTAAACATGAGCTAATTAATGAAATATGAATGATAAAAATAAGGTGAAAAGGTTGAGCGATATTCGAGCCCTTGTTATTTTTTAAGAATATATTTTAGAATAGTAGGTAGGTGGAGAATATATAATTAAAAAAAAAAATAAATTTTTTTATTTGTGTGTAATATTATTTTAATGAAAAATGTATATTTGAAAAGAAAAGATAGAAAATTACATTTTGAAAAATTTGAGTATCAAACATCCCCTAATAATATAATTGTGATAACAAATAAATGTTAGAAATGTTTAAGGCATTTAAAATGTGGTGCATTTAAAAATAAAAAAATAAAAAATGTGTGCGAATATTATTGCTTTAATAGAAAATTGGATAAAAACAATTGGGTGCAATAAAATCAAACTTATAGGAACAAATTGATCGTTTTAAAAGTTATGATCCCGATTGATACAGTCACTAAGATTGGGGGCCGATGGGATAATTTCTCCTTTCCTGTTGTTTTAGAGATCTCGCTTATAATTTTCGACTGAAGAAAATTCCATTAAGCTTTCACATTTATGCACAACCCTCGTAGCTGAGCTTCTCTCTTCAGAAAAGCCCCTTTCTTTAGATCTCTTTTAGTTTCTCTTTAGTCACGGTGGGTTCCGAGGGTTCCTTAGTTGCTCAGATCTCTTGCAACGCCGGGAATTCCCTTGTTAAACGCTGTCGTTTTATCAATTCCTGATCCATTTCTGGATCCGGAGCTCCGATCTCGAAGGTTTGATCTCTCGCCGCCACCATGGCTGCCGCCAATGCTCCGATCACTATGAAAGAAGTTCTCACGGTACCCGCAATTTTCGTTTTCACTGTCAATTTCTCACAACTTATTGACTATTCAACTCAATTTCCCCGATTCAATACATTTTAACTCATTACAGCTCTTTTAGATTATTACAACGGTCAAATCTTCGTATTTAGATGGTTATCGTGGCTTCATAATCGCTTGATATAACACATCGATAGTACTTTACTTGCTCGAATTGTTTGAATGACAGATTGTATCTCTATTGTACAGTTAAATTTTAGATCTACGACTTAATTTGAATGTTGGAATTTTGATTTCGAATTTGAATTTGGTATGTTTTGATGTGGTGATGCAGTTGCCTAGCATAGGGATCAATTCACAGTTTATTACTTTCACCAATGTGACTATGGAATCTGATAAGTATATATGCGTGCGCGAGACAGCACCTCAGAATAGCGTGGTGATTATCGACATGAACATGCCCTCACAACCATTGAGGCGGCCTATTACTGCAGATTCTGCACTTATGAATCCTAATACCAGAATTTTGGCTCTGAAAGGTATGCGATTTTACTAATAAAATGAAAAAAAACTATCTTGACATTCCTTGTGCAATTTGATTATTTGACTAAGAGGTATATCATACCTGGTATTCCCAGTTAATTGAGGATGACTGAACTGCAATTATAGTTGGTCTGAATTGAGAGTGATTGGTTGTGGTTTACAGCAAGAAGTATCTTTTTTGGCAATTTTGATTTTATGTACAAACTTGTAATCTAGTAAATTAAGAAAGGTAAGAGATGTGGATTAGAAGGATGATATTGCAGTTAAAACTGTTATTAAGTTCGGAATAACCAGGATATTAGTGATTATCCTTGTGAGTAGGGATATTGCCCTTTTTATGGGAGCTATCTTTTAATTAGTGTAAACAAGATGAAGATGATAATTAATTATTATTTATCTCAAATTGCTGCAGTATCAGTATTCAGAGGACATAATTCTTTTATCCTTCATTGGTGTTAAATATAAGGATATCAGCCAGACTAGTATAGTTTCTTTGTTGGAATTATGTTTGAAAACTTCTTTTGATCATACTCGATTGACATGATACTTGGTAAGGCAGGACGCTTCAACAGTCTGCTGGTACACTATCATATGTACACATAATATTTGTTTTTTCAAGTATTTAAATTATGAACAGAATTGAATTATATAATAATTGTTTTGGTTTGACCTCCCTTGATCTGGTTTACTGACAATATCGTCGAAGCTAGGCTAATATTATTGAAATTATTTCATAATGATCTGGTTTTTGTCGCTTTTGGTTTGTTGAAGCCCAACTTCCTGGAACTAATCAAGATCACTTGCAAATATTCAACATTGAGGCTAAAGCAAAAATGAAGTCTCATCAGATGCCTGAGCAAGTAAGATCTTTATTACCCGTCATGTGTGCATTGGTTTCTTAAAATTCTTAGCAGTGTTTATTGTTTGCCATATTCTGTATTGAAGTTACTGTTTTTTGATGTTCGCGTATCTGTCCATCATGCTTCTTAACAGGTTGTTTTTTGGAAGTGGATTACTCCTAAGATGTTGGGTTTGGTTACACAATCATCTGTATATCACTGGTCTATTGAAGGTAAAATGCCTTCATCCAACATTCCTTTTTTTTAAAAAAAAAATTTACCATACTCTTTTTTTTCTTGTTTCCTTTGATGAGAATTCTATATGTTTCCTCTTTCTCTATGCACGTCCATAAAGGTGATTCTGAACCTGTGAAGATGTTCGATAGAACTGCTAATTTGGCAAGCAACCAAATCATCAATTACAGATGTGACCCTTCTGAGAAATGGCTGGTTTTGATTGGGATTGCTCCTGGTTCACCCGAAGTGTGTAATTGCTTTTTGTTTTTGGTTCATCATTTGGAAAGTTTTAAGATTACTACTGTTAGAAATATGATTTGAATCTATATGTTGTATAACAAATTATTTGACATTTCTTAACTGCATTAGTTGAGTATTTTGTCCTTCCCTCTTCTTACACTCAATTACATTTTTTGTTGCCCTCCAGTCTTCTTTCTGTACTTTTTACTTCGGATCCTATACCTTTTGTTCTGCTTCGCCATGGTATTTACCATGTATCAGTATAATCTTTTGCACATTTGCAGTCCATTTTGAATGATCATTTGCATCCTTTTGCTATAAAAATGTATCAATTGGCATTTCTACTTATGATAATTTTTTTGATGTAGAAACATGAATTATTTCATGCTTCTATGAGCTCATGACCTAAAACATCAGATTTGCCATGTAGCAATGGGAATCATTCTGTAACTTGTGTTTTCTCAATCATACAGAACAATTTAGCACAAATTCCTTATTGCACTCAAAGTTTTGTGGCTATGCTATTTTACATATTTCACCTAATTTAATAGGTCTCCATGTACTTAATTCAGAAGGAGCCGTGTGCTTTCCTTGACCATAATCATTTCACTGTTTTATTCACATCAGATGCTGTGTCATGTTGAGATGGTCATGTGCCTGTCATTAGATGACATTAGGCGTTGTTGGAAAATATGCTACCATTCTTGTTATTTTCCTAAGAATTCTGATGCACAGAGAATGGAATTCAAGCAGCATTGCTACTGCTTCTACCCAAATACCATACAACATCTTTCAACTGTGGATTTAAAATGCAATTTACATTTTTAGGCTAATGTTAAATTACCTGAAGAAAGAATAGTCCATGTTTTGATATGTTTTGGAATTGACACTATTGAGAAACTGTACACACAAAATGTTACATGAGAAAGATACCATTCTTAATTGTGAAATGATGATTTCTTTAATAGTCCCACACCTTTGATCATTACCATACGCCACAATAGTGTGGATACCTACTTGAAAAGGAAGAACAATGTCATGGCTAGGTCACGAAAGTCTTCTCCTGAGTGTTTTCACTCTTCTCATATTCCACTTACTTCACACGTGATTTACTGGGAGGAATTTCTTAAATTATGAAGTCATTGTCAAAGTTGACAAAGTTTCATTTTTATTTTTTTTTTTATCTAGAAGAATATAATATGAATTTTTGAACCGTGTGTTTCGAATTAGTTATTCTTTTTTATCAGGTTTGGGTGTGGCTTTAGAACTGTTTTTGAGAGATCATGCTGTTGCATTAGGCACAACTATTAGGAATTTTTCATTCCGTTTTTTCACTTTACAACCATTTCAACGAACTAATATTCATCTTGTGTTCATGTTCCTAGAGGCCTCAATTAGTGAAAGGAAATATGCAGCTGTTTTCTGTGGATCAGCAACGGAGTCAAGCTCTTGAAGCGCATGCTGCATCATTTGCTTCTTTTAGAGTAAGATATGTTGTTTTGATATATTGCTATTGCATTTGGATTTTCAGTAAGCTAATTTCTATTTTATGTATTTTTTTGCATCGGCAGGTTCCAGGAAATGATAAGGATTCCATTCTTATTTCTTTTGCGAGCAAAACCTCTAATGCTGGACAGATTACATCGAAGTTGCACGTTATTGAGCTTGGTGCCCAGCCAGGTGTACTTCATTTTTGCCTGTTTTGACTATGTTTTGGTTTATTTTCAGAACGATTTTACTATTTATGTTCGCTTGGATATCATTACATGAGTGTTATTTGTACATGCAGAAAGTATCAATAAATTGCTTATGGTGGTGCATAATGCTGGCTAACTTTTGCAGGGAAACCATCTTTTACGAAGAAACAAGCAGATTTATTCTTTCCTCCAGATTTTGCTGATGATTTTCCAGTGGCCATGCAGGTATTTCTTGTTTTTCTTTTTTCTTTTTTTGGCATCTGCCTTCGTGTGTCTTTCAGGTAACTAATTTGCATTTTGGTTTCCTTCAACATGCTTATTTTGCGTTATATGCAGATATCGCATAAGTATAATTTGATATATGTAATTACAAAACTGGGGCTTCTCTTCGTATATGATTTGGAATCTGCCACAGCAGTCTACCGAAATAGGATAAGTCCAGATCCGATTTTCCTGACATCAGAAGCTTCATCATTAGGAGGTTTCTATGCTATTAATAGACGAGGCCAGGTTTTACTTGCTACAGTAAATGAAACAACACTAGTGCCCTTTGTCAGTGGCCAAGTAAGATTATCAGTTTTACATTTCATATTATATATATCCATTTAACGCTTCTACCCTTGTAAAAATTTGAGTGTTTCGGTTACCCGTCAGTTAAACAATCTGGAGCTTGCTGTTAATCTTGCGAAAAGAGGGAATTTGCCTGGTGCAGAGAATTTGGTAAGATGAATCTCAGATCTTAATGCACTTTACCTTTTTGTATCTTTTCTTGGTTGGAAGGAGGCCGACAATATATTAACTCTATAGCTGCTTGTTTGACAAAGATTATGTGCGTGTTGTTTAATAATGATTAGGCTGGGGTTATCTTTTGATAAGAGGTTGATCATCAAAGTTGTTATTAGAACACACTCACTGATCATCCTCATCAGAAATTTTTTGGAATAATATTTAGGGTTGGGTGTTATGTACCTTGGAATCAACCCTACTAGCCAAAGTAGTCTTATTCCTTTGAAACTCTCCTTACCAATTTGATAATAGTTGCATGTGCTATACAACTCAAAAATTAGGCCATGGCTTTAATTTTACTTTGTTATCTTGCATTCACTCCCTTGTTTTTGATGTGATGAACAAGTGAAATGAATATTCTCTAATTGTATTGCCCTGTGATTTGCATATCACCTACTTAATATTACAGAAAACTGTCTGACCAAACTTCACTCCCATTTTTGTTTCTTGCTTGATATTTAAGCTACCGTCGCATATACTTTATTGATTTATGTATTATACTTGGAGACCAAGCACTCGCCATTTTTGTCATCTTAAACTCTCTCAGGTTGTTCAACGCTTCCAAGAATTGTTTGCTCAAACAAAGTATAAAGAGGCTGCTGAGCTTGCTGCGGAATCTCCACAAGGCATCCTTCGGACACCAGATACAGTAGCCAAATTCCAGGTACGTCTTGTCCTTTGGCTGTCTCGTCCACTCCCCTCTGATCATGTATGATTGAAAGGACTTACATCTTCTCTTACCTTAATGGAAGCTAACGATCCGCACTGAAATGTACTTGCAGGAAGTAATATGATTTAGCACATTTTACTTATGTGAGGGGGAAGAGGAGAGTTTTCTAAAAATAGTGTTATTTTTGCAGAGTGTTCCTGTTCAAGCTGGACAAACCCCACCATTGCTACAGTACTTCGGAACACTACTGACGAAAGGAAAGCTGAATGCTTTCGAGTCTTTGGAGTTATCTCGCCTTGTCGTGAACCAGAACAAAAAGAATCTTTTGGAGAACTGGTTGGCTGAGGATAAGCTGGAATGTAGTGAAGAACTTGGAGATCTTGTGAAGGTTATTTCCAAGTTAATTTGAAGCATTTATTATTAATTTGAAGCATTTATTATTTTAGATCTTGTGCAATGTCAAATTTTTGTGCTGTTTTCTCCCTCTTGACGCGGTAATGATACCTCCCATTTATATAGACTGTGGACAATGATCTTGCACTGAAAATATATATTAAAGCAAGAGCTACTCCGAAAGTTGTTGCAGCCTTTGCTGAGCGCAGGGAGTTTGATAAAATCTTGATATACTCCAAGCAGGTCAGTTACAATTTCATTGCAAAATTTTTACCCTTTCTCTTCCAAGATAATTAATGTTTCAATCAGTCACCATTCATAGGAGAATGCTACTGTAATTTATCTTCACACTTGCATAATGTTTTATGAACAACTGAATTTATGTCGATTCAGGTTGGGTATACACCTGATTATCTGTTTCTTCTGCAAACTATTCTCCGATCAGATCCTCAGGTATGCTTGGAACTGCATAAAATAATGTTTGTCAATATAATATCATGCATTATGCTGCACGAATAATTTTCCTTTTCAAATTATGCCCATTGTTTTAGATTGAGACTTTATATCTGGAAAATAGTAAATAATTGGAGTTGTCTTTGTAGGGAGCTGTCAATTTTGCTCTCATGATGTCCCAAATGGAAGGAGGTTGTCCTGTTGATTATAATACCATTACTGATCTCTTTCTTCAGGTCTGATTTGTTTTATTGTGGTTTGTTTGAAATTCTGCATGGCCTACAGTACTAACTCTTTAATTGACCTTGTGTTGCTCTCTTATACATGGCTGTAAGCCCTAGTTATATGTCAGAAGTTTGTGCTTACACACCAGTTAAGTTTAATATCTTTCTTTTCCGATCATTTTTTTCATCAGAGGAACTTGATCCGCGAAGCAACAGCATTTTTGTTGGACGTTCTGAAACCCAATTTGCCAGAGCATGCGTTCCTCCAAACTAAGGTTCACTTTGTCTAGTTTTTACACTTTCTAATTAACCTCATATATTGATCTGGTTGAGATTCATTGTCATGACTTGCATTTATATTCAGGTTCTGGAAATCAACCTTGTGACCTTTCCTAATGTTGCTGATGCTATTTTAGCTAATGGAATGTTCAGTCATTATGATCGGCCGCGCATTGCCCAGCTTTGTGAAAAAGCTGGTCTTTACATGCGAGCTCTTCAGGTTAAAGTTTAACCTTGTTTATGTTATTATAATATTCTCAAATTTAACATATACGTATGTTAGATATATTAGTTATTTTTGTGATTAAATGATGTATCATACTTGCAGCACTACACTGAACTGTCAGATATCAAACGTATCATTGTGAATACTCATGCCATTGAGCCACAGGTTAAGATACTCTACTTATCGTGTAATTTTGTTCCTTCATAATCATTTGTTGCATTGCTGCTGAGTAATGTTGCCAATTTCAGGCTCTTGTGGAATTTTTCGGGACACTTTCACGGGAATGGGCATTAGAGTGCATGAAAGATCTTTTACTGGTCAACTTAAGAGGCAACCTTCAAATAATTGTCCAGGTAACGATTACTGTGTTATATATGTAATGTGATGTCACCTGCCTAAGCTTTGATGAGTGTGTTGTGTCATCGTAGAAATGTTCAGAATTCTTCCCATTGAAATAAACTAGGAAATGTAGAACTTCAGATATGTCAATACACTCTCTGGGAGTGATTTCTTTTCCCTCTTAAATTGCCATTATTAACTAGCTGTTTTTGTAGGTTGCAAAAGAATATTGTGAACAGTTGGGTGTTGACGCATGTATTAAGATCTTTGAGCAGTTCAAGTCGTATGAGGGGTTATATTTCTTTTTGGGATCATATTTGAGCTCCAGGTAATTAATAAAAGAAGACATTTCTTCCTATAGCTGTAGAATGACCAGTTTTGCACGTTAAATACTTGCTCATTTGAGCATTAATTATTGGTATATCGCAGTGAGGACCCTGACATCCACTTCAAGTACATTGAGGCAGCTGCTAAGACTGGACAAATCAAGGAGGTAGAGCGTGTGACAAGAGAATCAAATTTTTATGACCCTGAAAAGACAAAGAACTTTTTAATGGATGCCAAACTTCCAGACGCTCGACCACTGATCAATGTATGTGATCGCTTTGGCTTTGTTCCAGACCTCACCCACTACTTGTATTCAAGCAATATGCTCCGTTATATTGAAGGTTATGTTCAAAAGGTATGATTTTATTGAAGATCTCTTATCATATGGAGAAAATCGTAATCCGTGCAACTGAACATGTCTGGCTTTCTGTGTAGGTCAATCCTGGAAATGCTCCTTTAGTTGTTGGGCAACTCCTGGATGACGAGTGTCCTGAAGATTTCATTAAAGGCCTGATTTTATCTGTCCGTTCTCTGCTTCCAGTCGAGCCTTTAGTAGAGGAGTGTGAGAAAAGGTAGCCTTTCCACTGTCTTGCTGTATACTTGCAGAAGTTTTTATATTTATATCTAATATCCTTACACTTGTATGGTATGCAGGAACCGGCTCCGCCTGCTAACTCAGTTTTTGGAGCATCTTGTGAGTGAGGGAAGTCAAGATGTGCATGTCCACAATGCTTTGGGTAAAATCATAATAGACAGCAACAACAACCCAGAGCACTTCCTCACCACCAATCCGTATTATGATTCTCGTGTTGTGGGTAAATACTGTGAGAAACGCGATCCCACCCTTGCTGTTGTTGCCTACCGGAGAGGGCAATGTGATGATGAACTTATTATTGTTACAAATAAGAATTCTTTATTCAAACTACAAGCTAGGTCTGTGATTTGTGTAGCTGTACTGCAACATTTACTTAGTTTGATATTCTCTAGAAGTTTATCCACATTCGTGATGTTATTTCAGGTATGTAGTTGAAAGGATGGATGGTGATCTGTGGGCAAAAGTTCTTGACCCTGAAAATGAATTCAGAAGACAGCTCATTGATCAAGTTGTATCTACTGCTTTGCCTGAAAGCAAGAGCCCGGAACAAGTATCTGCAGCTGTTAAAGCCTTCATGACTGCTGACCTTCCTCATGAACTAATTGAGTTGCTTGAAAAGATTGTGCTCCAAAACTCTGCATTTAGTGGAAACTTTAACCTGCAAAACTTACTTATCTTGACAGCAATTAAGGCAGATCCATCCAGAGTTATGGATTATATTAACAGACTTGATAACTTTGATGGCCCGGCTGTTGGGGAAGTGGCTGTTGAAGCTCAATTGTATGAAGAGGCGTATGCTATTTTTAAGAAGTTCAATTTGAATGTCCAGGCCGTTAATGTGTTACTGGATAATATTCGAGATATTAACCGGGCTGTTGAGTTTGCATTCCGTGTTGAAGAAGATGCAGTTTGGAGTCAGGTGGCTAAAGCTCAACTCAGGGAAGGATTAGTGAGTGATGCGATTGAATCATTTATTCGTGCTGATGATGCCACCCAATTCTTGGAAGTTATCCGTGCTGCGGAGGAAGCAAATGTTTATCACGACTTGGTGAAGTATCTTCTGATGGTTAGGCAGAAAGCAAAGGAGCCCAAGGTGGACAGTGAGCTCATTTATGCATATGCTAAGATTGATAGACTGGGTGAGATTGAAGAGTTTATTCTCATGCCAAATGTTGCCAATCTCCCAAATGTTGGCGATCGCTTGTATGATGAAGCGCTATATGAGGCAGCTAAGATTATATTTGCTTTTATCTCTAACTGGGCCAAATTGGCATGCACACTTGTCAAGTTGAAGCAATTTCAAGGTGCTGTTGACGCAGCACGTAAAGCTAATAGCTCAAAGACATGGAAAGAAGTCTGTTTTGCTTGTGTTGATGCTGAAGAGTTCCGATTGGCTCAGATATGTGGACTCAATATCATTGTACAGGTATATTACCACAACGTATAAGTTTTTATTTTAGGACTCTTACAGAGTTAATATCTTGATGAATTTGTATATTAGCTTAAGCTGCAAAAGGAGTGGACTTCTGGTCCTTGTTTATTTTTGCTCAAGCATTTTTGATATTAGATATTTCAGAACTCACTAGATATACTATGTGAATGTGATTCCTTTAGGTTGATGATCTGGAAGAAGTCAGTGAATTCTACCAGAACAGAGGATGCTTTAATGAGCTTATCTCTCTTATGGAGAGTGGCTTAGGATTGGAACGTGCACATATGGGCATCTTTACAGAGCTTGGTGTCTTGTATGCTAGATATCGTTATGAGAAGCTTATGGAGCATATCAAATTATTCTCTACCCGTCTTAATATTCCCAAGCTGATCCGAGCATGTGACGAACAGCAGCACTGGAAGGAACTAACTTATTTGTATATTCAGTATGATGAGTTTGATAACGCTGCCACCACTGTCATGAATCATTCTCCAGAAGCCTGGGATCACATGCAATTCAAAGATATTATAGTCAAAGTTGCGAATGTGGAGCTATATTACAAGGCAGTGCATTTCTATTTGCAAGAGCACCCTGAACTCATTAATGATGTTCTGAATGTCCTTGCCCTTCGTGTTGATCACACACGTGTGGTGGACATAATGAGAAAGGTTGATATTACTGTTTGAATGGGTTATTTCCTTTCGCAATTCTCAATGCTTGGTTTTGAGTCATTAATTTTCTGCTGATCTTTTTTTACCTTTGCATCATTTAGGCGGGCCACCTGCGTCTTGTTAAGCCATACATGGTTGCAGTTCAGAGTAATAATGTGTCTGCTGTGAATGAAGCTCTTAATGAGATTTATGTGGAGGAGGAGGATTATGACAGATTGCGTGAATCAATTGACTTCCACGATAACTTTGATCAGATTGGCCTTGCACAAAAGGTGAAGTGTAATTGAATTGTTTCAATTTTCTTTCTAGTTCTTGTATCTCGGGGCTAATTTATGCCATTTATGTGGGCTTGAGCAGATTGAGAAACATGAGCTCCTTGAAATGAGGCGTGTTGCTGCTTACATTTATAAGAAGGCCGGTAGATGGAAGCAATCCATTGCATTGTCAAAGAAAGATAACCTTTACAAGGACGCAATGGAGACTGCTTCACAATCTGGCGATCGTGAACTTGCGGAAGAGTTGCTTGTTTACTTCATTGATCAGGTATCATTTGGCTGTAACAGCTGGACATTTTTCTTTTAACATTTATATCTTCACTAAAGAAATGTGCACACCTATGGAAACTATAATATTTTTGTCGCTGCTTATCTTGAATTCAATTTTGACATTTCAAGTTCAAGCTACATTCTTATTTATGAGGAATTCCATGGATGTTCTCGGTTGTTTTGAACTTTGAATTTTTTCTTCTTCCCTTTATTTTATTTTTTATTTATTTATTTATTTTTATGAGTATTTTTTAAGTTTCTACTGTGCAGATAAATCCGTTTCCCTATTGTAACAGTATATGTATGAGCTTATTTGACAAGCTGTATTTTGCATTGCAATTCGAGATACTGGTTGGGGATTGGCATGGAAGAACATTTTCTTCCCTTGATGATAATCTTTCCTTTAGTTGGTGAAATTTCAGTCAATTTGTTACTTGGAAATTGTGTTTGGGTATAGAAAAGGTTACACATCCTATTGTTGAAACTCGAATCTAAGGAGCTGTGGATACTCTTTGAAACCTTTTACCTCGTGTCCAAAGTAAAATGTTGGCAATGTTACCTACGATTTTGAAACTGGGCAACCGTGTCTTAGTTTGAATGTTGTAATGCAGTAAATTAACATTTTCCTCGTGTGTTCTGAGTTTGTGGTTAATGAATGGATTTTGCAAATTTAATTTGTCTGACAAGGTTACTTCAATATAAGCAACATTGTTAACTAAATTGTCAACTGCCGTAATTTAATATCTAAATGGCTGTTCATGTACCTCTTCAGGGAAAGAAGGAATGCTTTGCATCATGCCTCTTCGTTTGTTATGATTTAATTCGCGCAGATGTTGCCCTGGAACTTGCATGGATGAATAATATGATCGACTTTGCGTTCCCATATCTGTTGCAGGTGATTCCTTCTCCGTCTTCCCTCTCCCTCGTGTGCATTTGTGTTTTTCGGGATCTTTTAATACTTGTATCTCAAAACAATTGTGTGCGCCGTTTTTATGTTCTTCTCTAGATTGGTCATGCACTTGTAGTATAATGTCTGAGGTCCATGTGCATTGACTATGCTTTGCGTGACCTGGAGCTGTCTTTATGAGTATGCATTTTCCATGTACAAGTTGGTTTCACATCTTGCCTTTCTTGCAGTTCATCCGTGAATATACAGGGAAAGTCGATGAATTAATCAAGGACAAAATTGAGTCTATTAATGAAGAGAAGGCTAAAGAGAATGAGGAGAAGGATATTATTAAACAGCAGGTATATATTCCTGGAACCTAAATTCTTATCATGGATTTCACTCGCAAGACACATCTGATATTGTATCTTTCTATAGGATTTGACAAAGGGGAGTATTATTCACACCCCCAAACTCATTTTGGGCACTACAACATTTTTTCTTTTATGACAACAATAGCAGAATAAGTGTTAATCCTAGCAATCATCGCATCTTCTGTCAAACCCTAGCGATCTTTGGGAATCGATTATGCTTTCCTTTTGTTATATTTCACTTACAACTACGGATTCATTTTACACCTCGGCATTGGATCTTGTTTGATGCTTAAATCTCTTCAATGCCCCCAATAATGCAAGTTTTGAAATTTTGAATGTTATCTCAAATTTGTTGATTAGAAATTTCAAAGAACTAATTTGAGTTTGTTATTTCTTGCAGAATATGTATGCCCAGTTGCTGCCTCTTGCTTTGCCTGCACCGCCTATGCCGGGTATGGGAGGTGCTGGCATGGGAGGCGGGTTCACTGCGCCACCCCCACCCATGGGTGGAATGGGCATGCCTCCAATGCCACCATTCGGCATGCCACCAATGGGATCCTACTAATGTGTGGACGATTTCATTAGTGGAAATTAACATTACATTTGTTTAAAAGTAGTTCGAAAAGGAGCATAGCATTGATGGGGGTTTTCCTTGTGTTTTCTGGTCTGATTCATACCCCTTTCGCTTTAATCAAAAGCTGTTGGCGGACAAACGGTGGTTGATATTAAAAAAAAAGGAAGAAAGGGTCAGTTGGACCGTCTATCATAGAGCGGATATATTTCTTTGCAATATTCTTTGGTAGAAGAGGCATTTTTGCAGCTATAGGCGACAAGCCGAGGAGACTGTATTTTGTAAAAGCAAATGGACGATTTGGATGTGACATTTTTCAAGTCATTTTGTAGCTGTTTGCCTGTTTGATTGATTTCCTATGGATGTTTATCTAATCGGATGCTTTTGTTTGTGGCTATTACTCTGCATGCACAAATTCTTATGCAATAATATTAAACTGTTATTTTTGTTCTCGCTGATAAAAATCGTCTCTCCTTGTCTTTACTGTGTAGTGTGTACTGAGATATGGATGTTATTATAGCTCCATTTTCGTAAGAAAATTTATTTTGGAATAATGATATTTTTTTAGAATGCGTGATTAAAAAATGAGGAAATTTTTTCAATTTACATGTAAAATTATTTTATGGGTTTTGTGTGGTTGAAAATGAGTTTGAAAAAAAATGAGTTATTAAAGATTGGGGTTCTAATAGGGGCATTCTATGTCCTATAATG
>CAIGRL010204256.1:0-11878 GCA_903798325.1 Fraxinus xanthoxyloides | reverse complement strand
GAGAAGTGATTTTCTTTATTTTTCTCTAACAAAATAAATATTAAAACTAAAAATTTTGTATATCATAAATAATGAAAATGTAATAAAACTCAAGCATGTAATTTAATTATAATAAGGACCCATATTTAATGAGATTTACAATTTGAATAGAATAAATATTTTTAGAATATATAAAACTCATATAAGTATGCAGATAAGATTAAATAGTCATCGATAATCACATCCATGCGTTCTCCCTTGTTTCCTTTTCAACTAAATACAGATACTTTACTCATATACGAACATTTGTACACTCGTCGTTTTCTCACTTACTTGCAAATACTATATTTCTCGAATGCAAGGGAAGGTGTTAATGATCGAAGTGTGGCCACGGCATTATCGTGTTTAACACTGCAACTAGTTTTCAGATTAATCCAATAAGCTAAAATGCTTTGAAAGCCAAAGATTACCTAAATATGCTATTAAAATCAAATTATTATAATATTATAAAGAAGCACGCTGTACGAAATCTGAATATCATAATCCATTTACTGATTTGCCTGCCATCCTTGGCTGTTTAAGTAGATGGCTATGGTACACCCAAATTTTTATTAGCATTAGGATTGGAATGGTAAATTGATAAAAGAAACAAGAGTTTCTTGATTTAGAAGCCCCGTTGAAAAAGGGATCAAAGTTTATCAATGATTGAGAATTTGATTGATAAAAGGATTTCGGATAATTGAAAAATTGTTTTTGGATATTTGGCGGAGAAAAGGTTATCGCAATTTTGCTAGCTTTGGCGCTCGTGCATCGAGGGTGAAAAGAGAAGAGAGTTGGCACCCGCTTAGCGTCAGCGTTTCGCTTGAACGGCATTCGCTTAGTGCTCAAGTGGCAGTGTTATCTGAACGAGAATTTTTTTTTTATTTAACTTGTTTTTTGAGTTGTATTTCATCTAAAATACTTGTAATGAGTTCATATATATACTCCACATGGTGTGTACTCTTTATAAACTCAATATAACAATTATATCATTATTGTATTTATTATAAACTTAAGAGAATTATTTAGATTTAAATTGAGAGTATCAAATCTTGTAAACACAATTTTAATTTCTTGGTATATGAAATTCTCATCTTCTTCCACATGAATCTCGTGTTGTACTGTGATCAAGTATTCCTCATATGCCATTTTTTTTCTCATTATTCAATTATTTGGTTAAGATTCTCAACAAATTGGTATGAGAGTGACTCTGGTATCTTATTTATTTTTAACAATTGGTATCAGAGCTATTATTTTTTGGCGGTTTCTTCAGAGGTTCAAATGGTTACTAAAGCGAGTTTTGAAGAATGTCGATTGTTTCATAGATGACAAGTATGAAATTTGAGATTTCGCTTTTGAATCGCAATAGTAGATTTTCTTTGTGGCGGATCAGATACGAGCAGTTCTTACTCAATTTGTTTTGAATGATACTTTTTTGGGGGTAGCTATAATGCCCGCAACAATGACTGCGGAGAAAAAGCAACGCCAGGATCGAAAAGTCTTATCATAGATACATCTTCATCTTTTTAATCAAATTTTTCAAGAAGTGATGAAGGAGGAAATTGCCACTTGTTTGTGGTTGAAATTGAAGCAGTCTTGCATGACAAAGAGCTTGACCGGTAAATTAAACTTGAAGCCGCGCTTGTATTATCATTGTTTGACAGAAAGTGAATTTTGGGAAGAACATCTATCGGTATTCAAGGAAATCATCGTTGATTTGGAGACCATGAAGATCAAGTGCGATGAAGAGGATTTATGATTGATATTATTATGTTTGTTGTGGCTTTCAAATGTGACTTTTAGAGATTTTCTATAGTTGGGATACTCTCACTATTGACGAGGTATATGATAAACTTTATTATAAGGAGAAGATGAAGCATTTGGTCGTTGGATTTGAAGCCCAACAGAGGGTTTTGTTATTCTAGAGAGGAAGACGAGTTGTCATGGAAATGACAGACTCAAGCCCTATTACATATACATTTTCATCATTTTAATCTTATTCTCATTGCGACGGAAAGTGAATTTTGGAAAAATCATCTATAGGTGTTCAAGAAAATCATCGTTTATTTGGAGACCGTGGAGGTCAATTGTGATGAGGAGAATATATGGATAATATTATTATGTTTGTTGTCACCTTCATATGTGACTTCTAGAGATACTATTTTTTATAGTCGAGATACTCTTACTATTGATGAGGTATATGATACACTTTATTTTAAGTAAAATATGAAACATTCGTTCGTCAAATCTAAGGCCTGACAAAGAGTCTTGTTATTCTTGAGAGGAAGACAAATGGTCATGGAAGGGACATACTCAAGGATAGCAACAACGATAAAGTGTGTTGGTATTGCAGCAATAAGGACACATGAAGAAGGATTGCTATGAGTGGCGGAACATGAATAAGTGTGCTACTATAGAACAGAATGAACAATCAGGAAGTTTTGTTGATGCCATCTTGCAAAAGAAGACTGCAGCGGTGGAGATCTTTTGATGATTTTTGACAGTGGCTCCAAACTTGACGATGATTAAATTCTTGATACGACTTGCACTTTTCATATATGTTTTAACCAAGATTGATTTTTTTTCATATAAATAGTACAAAGGGTTTTGTAGTTATGATAAATAATAAGCCTTGTGAAATAGCTGGTATGGTAAGGTCATAGTCAAGATGTTTGATGAGATGGTTATGACACTTGGTTTAGTGAGACACGTTTCGGGTTTAAATAGAAATATTATCTCTTTGAGTACTTTTGACTCAAAATGGTACCTATATACCCGTGGATGTGGTATTTTGAAAGTTAGCAAAAGTGTTAGGGGTTGAGAAAGTCCTAGTTATATGTTTCGAAAGGTTCGACGATCACTTTGGAAGCAACTGCAACATATAGTTTGATAATCGGTAATTCAAGTAGATTTGGCTGTGATTGGGTTGCTTGTGGTGATTCAAGCAATGATATTAGGGAATCTTCCAGTAACTTAGATGAAGCTAATTGTGATCTTGTTGATCATGTTGCTCATGGTTATTCTAGCAACTTTGACAATTCAATGGAGCTGGTAGTGAATCGGATGATTCAACCATGTTTGTTGTCCAAGGTAATTCTGTTGGTAAGGAGGGCTTGGATTTAGTTCAAAGTTGTAAAGTATGCCCAGCGGGGTATGATGGAAGTGATGGATAATGATTTGAAGAGTGAAAACTTAATTCTTTGCATTGGAATTTGTGTCAAAGTGGATATTGTTATGACCCCAATTCCTATTAGGATTAAGATTGAGTTGGTAAATTGATAAAAAGGAATAAGAGTCTTCTTGGTTTAGAAGTTCGATTGAAAAAGGGATTATAGTTCATTAAGGATTGGAAGTTTGATTGGTAAAAGAACTTTGAATAATTGAAGACTTGATTTTGGAGTTTTGATGGAGAACATGTCATCGTAATTCAGATAGTTGGCTGTAGCCCGCTTTGCCCAACGTTTCTCTGGAGTGGCAGCATTATCCGAGTTGGAATCCTCTTTCGATTCCGACTCTTTTCTTAAGTTGTATTTCATTCAAAACAATTTTAATAAGTATTTATATACTCCAAGTGGTATAGGCTCTTCATAGACTTAATATAACAATTAGATCATTGTTGTATGTATTAGAAATTTAAGAGAATTGTTTCTATATAGATTGAGAGTATCAAATGTTGTAAAAACAATTTTAGTTTCTTGGTACATTCTTTTTTCTTGTTCTTTAATTATTTGGCTCGAATTCTCAACTGTAGAATCATACATATCATATGCTTTAGCCTGTGTTTGGTCCCCCATTAAAATTATAATTTATTTTTCTCTCTTTTTATCAATCACGCATTCTCTAATAAAATAATATTACACGTAAACTTCAAACCTTTTTTTTTTTAACCACACATTATTCAAACAATTACTATTCTAAAAATTAAAATGGCATATAAGGGAGGCTGGGGGCTTAAAAGGCAAAAGCACAGTTATACTGAAACCAGAAAATATCTGATATACCTCTCTAGACTCTCATGGCCATCTTTGGATATCCTGAGTTTTTCTTGATTTTATTATGCATAATTATCCTTTGTTTCTTTAGAATTAGAAGTTGGAACAAAAGTTTCTTGCCCACAGATTGGCCTCTGGTTGGCATGTTGCCGGGAATTCTTCGAAACGCGCATCGAATTCACGATTTTGCGACAGATTTACTTGATGAATCAGGGGGGACATTTGAGGTTAAAGGGCCCTGGTTTGGTGATATGGACATGGTGGTCACTTGTGATCCTGCAAATATCCACTATATCTTGAGCAAGAATTTTGCAAACTATCCAAAAGGACCTGAATTCAGAAAAATATTTGATATTCTGGGAGATGGGATTTTCAATGCTGATTGTGAACTGTGGGAATTTCACAGGAGAACAACTTTGTCAATCATGAGTAATGCCAAGTTTCATATTTTCTTGGAGAGGGCTGTTTGGTACAAGGTCGAAAATGGACTTATCCCGGTGCTCGACTATTTCGTGGAACAAGGAGTCGAGGTCGATTTGCAAGACATTTTGCAGAGGTTCACCTTCGATAGTATCTGTAAATTGGTACTGAATTATGATCCAGGGAGTTTGTCTATTGATTTACCTTATATTCCATGTGAGAAGGCGTTCAATGATGCCGTGGAAGCCTTGTTGCATAGGCACATCTTGCCAGAAAGCATTTGGAAGCTGCAAAAATGGCTGGGAATTGGAAAAGAAAAGAAGCTAATCAGAGCTTGGGAAGCTTTTGATCAATTTATATATCCACGTGTTTCACACGAAAAAGTAATCGAAGAACAAGACGAGGATTTTAATTTCTTAACAGCTTTTAGAAAGGCGTGTAAAGAAAAAAATGTTGCTCCTGGTGATTCAATAGACTTTCTAAGGGACACCTTTTTGAATTTGATGTTGGCAGGTAGAGACACCACAAGTACTTCTCTTACTTGGCTACTCTGGCTCGTTTCGACTAACTCGTCTGCAGAATCCAAGATACTCGAAGAAATCGAGACGAAATTGCACGCTAAGAAGGATAAGAAATGGAGACTTTTCGATGTAGAGGAGTCGCGCAAATTGGTCTACCTCCACGGGGCTATATGCGAGTCTCTAAGGCTGTTCCCTCCTGTGGCTTTTGAACACAAAGCTCCACTTCAACAAGATACTATCCCAAGTGGACACTGCATTAATCAAAATAAAAAGGTGCTGCTCTCTTTCTATTCAATGGGAAGAATGGAAAAGATTTGGGGAAAGGATTGTTTAGAATTCAAACCCGAAAGATGGATTTCTGATGAAAGAGGAGGAATCAAGCACGAACCATCGTTCAAGTTCCCAGCATTTAATGCCGGACCAAGAACCTGTCTGGGAAAAGAAATGTCTTTCATTCAGATGAAAATGGTTGCAGCCACAATTATCTATAATTACCATATTCAAGTGGTGGAAAACCATCCAATTGCTCCTAATGATTCTATTATACTTCAGATGAAACATGGTCTCAAGGTCAGGTTATTCAAAAGAAGAAATATATGATATATCAGATATTAGAGAGGAAGGTTTCAAAATGCGTGATTCACTGTCCATGTAACTTCGATTTGTAGCAACTATATGTATAATAATTTGTGAATCAGTGAAGATAAGTATTCCGTTTTCAAGTTAATTGAGAGTGTAATTATAGTTTGCACGAATAAGCGAGTCTAGATACTATGGACCATTCTGTAATTACACGATACAAACGTTGTTTAGTATTATTAGTCCATAATGTCATACGTACACATCGTATTCGAAGAACTTGACTGATTGAAGTGTGTGGTGAGCTCTAATGTGCAACTCAAACATCGCCTTCTGGCCAGCAAAGTTCCATCTTGATAGGCAATATACAGCCAACCTCGTTCACATGCACGCTAAAAAGTTTGGTCCCTCCTAATCAATTTCATGCCAGTCAACTTTAAATCGACTTCAGAAGAAAAAACACATGATCTGCTAGACTTATTTGTTTATCTAGCCAAGTAAAATTTTCATCTCTGAATTGGTCAATTGGGTACTCAGATCGATAAAGAAAGTCTTGAATTTTGAAATAATTGTTTGATTGCATTTTTTTATATATATATATAGATCTATTTCTTTCTTGTTTCTAGGGTTAGGACCAAATTCCCCCTTATCAATTATGTGATAATCTCCTCAGTATCCAAATCAATCTAAATTTGATTAAGATCCACTAAATTAAACCCAATCAATCACTAACTATTAAAGTAAATAGCCTCCTTAATTTGTACAGACTCAAGTCTTGGCCCCTTTATGGTATGACTTAAAATTTTAATAAAAATCTAAGTTAAAGTCAAAAATTAATTACCCACAATATTTATCGGCATTTTACATATTTCATCAAATATTTTTACTAAAAATCTTATTTTTATCTACATTAAACCAAGGCTTTGTATTCGTCTTTAATTTTTCAGCTCCTATTCACTTGGCAATGTTGTCAAATTAAATACTTGTATAGTAAAAGGAAAAAAAATGAAAACGAAAGAACAGAAAAGTAGAACGAAATGAATATGAAGCAAAGTGTATCGTAGGAAATCTTCTCAAGACAAATTTCACCCCTATACTGGTTTCAACAGGATTATTGAACACCTATTTTTCAAGATACAATATTTATTTCAAAGTCAGTATTTCACTATGCCATCATTCTCGATCGAACCAAGCATTAATAATATTCTTCTCAAATGGAATATACTCGAACTAAAATTTCTCGGACAGAATTTTATTTTGAATGATGGAATTTTTATTTCAACAAAATAAAATGAACAGAATTTTTGAAGAGAGGAAAGAATTAGAAATCAAATGTTAACTGAATTGGTTTGGTGTAGAAGATAATGGAATAATATAATCTGAGTCCTTATATCACACAATTTCCGATTGTACGGTCCAAATGCATCCCTCTGATATGGTCCGTAACCACGTATCAATATTTAAAATAATCGCGTATTTGAAATGTTGTTTCAAGATTGCACAGGAAAAATCTAAGCCCGAGCTATCAAAACTTATCCATCAACGACGTGAAGGAAATGGCAATAGGTGAGACATGATTTCACGGATCGCGAATTTGTCTCCCGAGGTACAACGCCTCAAAGCCGCTTTCCCCTCATTCTTAGGCCGACAAGCCTGAACAAGTAGCATACATACACGCTATGAGTATGATGTTAGGGAGAATACCTGCATATGATCATATCATTAGTGCACTATTTGGTAAAATAGGTCTCGCGCCTAACTGTTAGCGTCCTTACCGTGTCGAATGAGGGGATAAGCATTCTCACTGCATGACACATGGACGGACACCTTGGCCGATTAAAGCAGATTGGAGTGAGATCGAGGCAATGCAGGGCCCCTACCCTTGGAGCATTGACACATGCCCCATCCCTGCTCCATTTGCCTAGTTAGACGGGTAATCATCATCCTGTTCGGGGTGGACCTCGCATGTATCAGATTGAAAGAATTTTTTTTGTCATCCCTAAGTTAGACGTTAATTTCAATCAGACATTTGTAATTCTACTAATTTGATAAACACATTTATAAATCTTTTATTTTTATTTAAACTGAAATTTGAAATTAATTTTAAACAAAACGGACAGTGGGGAGCAGTGACCACTGCCCCCCGTCCCATTTACCTAGTTAGGTGAGTAATTCTCATCTTGTTCTGGACGGATCTCGCAAGTTTTAAGTTAAACAAGTCTTTTGTCATCTCTAAGTTAAACGTTAATTTTAATCAGACATTTATAATTCTATTCATTTAAAGGGTGTTTGGTGGGAATTAAAATTAGATTTTTAATATTGTGATAGAAGATATTGAAATTTATGGTTGAAAAGATGTGGTTATTATTGATTATTTGACTTTGATTTAGACTTAAATTAAAATTTGATTTTAATTTGTACCAAACATGGCATTAATACACACATTTTATGGAAATCAAACAATTATTCCTAAAAAAAATTACTAATAAGCTAATCTGAATATGAATTTAATCTTGATTTTCTCCTTATTTGATTGGACAAGTAGATTGTCGGCCTAGTATTATAATTGACGAGCTAACAACTCATTATTTCAAGAACTCAAATCCAGTTAGTTTCGTACTAAAAGTCTAAAACAATTAATATTAAGTATAAAATATAATTAAACTTCATCGGTCAGGCCCGTAGCACCGGTTTATCTTTCTTATATGGTTTGGGGGCTACTATGCACGGAGCGAGATTTATCTAGTGCATACTCATGAATAGATGTTGCGGGTTCCTATGTCAACAAAAAAATAATTGAAGTACTCAATATTTTAATTTAACAATCACAAAACATGTTTATATCAACTAAATTAGTCAGTGTCTCACGAACACACCTTTTTTTTTGTGGAAAATTAGGTTGAATTGAAAGCTCTGAAATATTGGTAATTATGTTTAAAAACATAAGAAAGGGAACCACTCTATGTATTACACGTTTCATACAATTAATAATTACGCAATCAGTTGGGCCAGCCATTTTTTGCAATATTTAAATAAACTGTGAGCCCACTATTTTAGTCTATCTGACCAATTTCTGTTGCTTCTTCTTTTGTACAAATGGGAAAAGCCAAAGATTGAAGCATCCAATGCAATTGCCTCATTTTTAATTAATTATTTTATTTTATAATATACTCAGTATTATAAATAATAAAATAGTAAATATCTTGGTGTTAGCAACTTTTTATTTTTATTTTTTTGTTGAGAATGTGACAGTGTGTATTACTTATTTGAATTAAGCTGGACGTCCAGGGCAACATGGGCTCTATCATGATTGTATTTATTTACATTATAGTAATCATGGATTATTTAGCCCTTGTTTAATAGGTATTAAAATCAAATTTTAGTTAAATTTTGATAAAAGTTAGCGAAAAATGTGGTTAAAAAGTTGTAGATTCCATAAAACATATGGCTAAATTTATTGCCCTGGATGGGGATGGGTGCATAAGATTGTAGGAACAGAAGATTCCTGCTTATTAATGGGGGGAGTTTGGAAGCTGCAAAGATTCAGGGATAGGCAATTGGCAAAGAAAAAGAGATACTTTTTTACTTCATAAGTTACTTATTTTGCTAGAAGTAATTTATAAACTTCTGGTTTGCACTAACAAGACTCGCAAAAAAGCAAGAATCTTGGATTTTGAACTCATGTAATCTTTTAGGTTCTGCATTCCAGCTTTGATTCCGACCAACTCCCCCCCAAAATGCCTTCTCTCCTTCAACTTATGCACCAGAATTAATTCATCAGAATTGCACTTCCCTAATTCTTGCCAGTAAGCATGGACTTTTGCAGCCATTGGAACAGAACATGGGCTCATGACATTTACAATGCCAGCCAAATTAGCAGAATGTAGTAACCATAATAACCAATATAAAAAGTCCCAGATGACACACAGCATATCAGCTAAACATTTGAAAACCAACACCATTTAGCCTATAATTCCATAAAAGCTACACAGCTATGTTGGCTATTTTGAAGTACACCGAAATATTGTTTTTTGTTCTGTTATTTACTTTTCTTTATTACAGAAACTTCAATGCAAAAAGAAAGAGAAGTTCATTACCTACAAACTGGCCAGTTCTTGGTATGATACCAGCACTTATTGTCAACGCTCACAGATTCCATGATTATCTCACCGAGCTTCTTGAGATTACTGGCACGTTTTGGTTTAAAGGCCTCTGGTTTACTAACAGTGAGATATTGCTGACAAGTGATCCAGCTAATGTTCACTATATATTGAGCAAAAATTTTCCAAACTTCACTAAAGGTCCCGAATTTAAGAAGATATTTGACATTTTAGGAGATGGGATATTCAATGCAGAATCAGAATCATGGAAAAACCAAAGGAGAACTGTTATGTCGTTAATCAATCACCACAGGTTCCAAAAATTCATTGCCACAATTAGCCAGAACAAGGTGGAAGAAGGGCTCATCCCAGTTCTTGAGAATGCCGCAAAAATGGGAAAGGAAGTGGATATGCAAGAGTTATTCCAGCGTTTCACCTTTGATTCTGCTTGCATTATGGTTTTAGGCCATGATCCAGCTTCATTATGCATTGATATGCCACATTTTCCATATGAAAAGGCCTTTGCTGATGCTGAGGAGGCACTTTTGTATAGGCATATTCTCCCAGAAACTTACTGGAAGCTTGAAAAGTGGCTCCAAATTGGCAAAGAGAAGAAACTTAGTGAAGCTAAGGAGACTGTGGATCAATTTCTGATGCATTGCATCTCACTGAAGCGCCAGAAAGTAAAATCCATGGACCGAATTGCAGAGCACAACAATGAAGATTTTGCATTCTTAACAAGTTATATGAAAGCAGTTGAAGAAAACGGTGATGCACCTGATCACATATCTGACAATGTATGGAAAGACACCATGCTGAATTTAATCTTTGCTGGTAAAGACACAGTAAGTGCAACTCTTGCATGGTTTTTTTGGCTTCTATCAACAAATCCGATTGAAGAGAAAAAGATCCGAGAAGAAATCAAGATGAATTTACAAGTCAATGAAAAAGGAAAATTGAAATTTTCCAACACGGAAGAGTTAAAGAAACTGGTTTATCTACATGGTGCACTGTGTGAATCATTACGCCTATTTCCACCAGTGGCTTTGCAGCACAAAGCTCCAATAAAGCCAGATGTTCTTCCAAGTGGACATCAGATCAAACCGAACATGAAAACTGTTTTATCCTTCTATTCAATGGGAAGAATGGCATCCATATGGGGGAAAGACTGTCTAGAGTTTAAGCCAGAAAGATGGATTACCGAACAAGGACATATCAAGCACGAACCGTCTTTCAAATTTACAGCATTTAACGCCGGGCCAAGGAGCTGTTTAGGGAAGGAAATAACTTTCATTCAAATGAAAATAGTTGCAGCCTCCATTATAAGCAGTTTCCATTTTCAAGTAGTAAAAAGCCATGCTATAGCTCCAAGTAACTCTGTTGTGCTTCATATGAAACATGGAATGAAGGTCACTGTATCAAAAATATTTGATGAATCCTAGAAATTGATCATGCTTGGGCTTGGGAATAAAATGTGGTTTCTGCTAGTAATCTCCTAATTGTTAACTGGTATGATTATCCATAAACGCTGACACCAGACACCCCTCCAATAGGGACTGGCCACGTGGCCGCTATGTCAAACCCAAGGATCATGCTATGCACACAAAGCATGATCCTTTTAATAAAGCATTGATATGCTTCGTTTAAATGATATGATCTCTGTTTGTTTCTATGTAATCATATGAATGACGATCAAGTTGTAATTTGATATTTCAAAATTAATTGTTTTTAATTCACATTTATCACATTTCTTAAAAATTAATATTTACCTAATGATTAAATTTTCAATAACATACACAAAAAATTGCAAGATTAGTCTTTAATGTAGGGCTCTTGTAGCAATTTGGTCTTTATTCAGGATCAAAGGATTTCACCATTGAAGTATCTCGTACCAACTTAATCATGTATTATTTTGGGAACATACGATATTCTTAGAAAGGAGGAGACAGAGATCCTGACTTCGCTGGGGCCTAGCTCGTGGGCTATGGGGTTTAGGATTGGGCTTTGTGCAATATATATTTGGAAAATTTTCATAACTAAGAGGAGTATGGTTCATTTCAAAATAAAAAAACGAGATTTAAAACTTCAAAAATCATATATTAATTAAATTTATTAATGAAATAATTAATTAAATATTTTTTTATTAACTAAATATATTAAAGGTCTCAATTCTATACTATATGATCATAAATTATTTATCGACCATGAATAAAAAATTTATAGGTCAAAAATTATTTCATGATTACAA
>CAIGRL010204252.1:0-14022 GCA_903798325.1 Fraxinus xanthoxyloides | reverse complement strand
AGGTATGTTGGAGAAGTTTTAGTCTCAGTCTCCAATTCTGAAGTTAAGCTAGGAATTACAAAAAAAAAAAAAATCGATGAAAAATTATTCCGATTAGTTGATAAGCTCAATTTGTCTTATGAAATAATACATATGGGTCCGGAAGATGCACATGTGCCTTGTTAGGGAGGTAATGCTTCAATTTGATCAGAGAGTTCGCTCTTTTTGACCCAAATCCTCTTAGAAGAAGATTTAATCTTAGTCAATTGAGTCATCAATTTAGTAAGTGACTCACTTGGTTCAAGAATCTAACATGAGTAGTTAGATATTGTTTGTAGTTCCTAATCGAGGATTTACGACATCTCTAATGCGATCTAATTCACCACAATTGTGGCAAGTGGGAATAAGTTTAGGAGCTACTCTAGGATTTATATTTTGAACCTTATGTTTTGCCTTATTGTTCTTATTCAACACTTTTGACACCTCGGTCTTATGTGTCCTAACTCTCCACATTGGTAACAGTGGGGATGAATCAAGAAGCAATTCTAGGTTTCAAGTTTTGAACTTTAGGCTTTGAGCTAGGTACAAACTTATTGTTAGAAGAGGAACCGGTTTGAGAATTCATTTCATTAAAGCCTAAACCTCCTATGTTCCCAGTTGTTTTGTTCAGACATATCACGTCATCAATTTTCTTAAAACCGCTACAAAAAGTTTGAAGTTGGATAGAGATTTAATTTTAACATATAAATACTCTTTCTCAACACTTAACTCTTTCAAACATCTAGTGGATGCCTGAAGTTTTGCTACAAGGCAATACTTTTCTAATTCAAGATTATTCAATTTTTTAGAGGTAGAGCGATTCATTTTTGAATTTAAGGCACTCCGCAAACAACAGGTCNTGAACTTTAGGCTTTGAGCTAGGTACAAACTTATTGTTAGAAGAGGAACCGGTTTGAGAATTCATTTCATTAAAGCCTAAACCTCCTATGTTCCCAGTTGTTTTGTTCAGACATATCACGTCATCAATTTTCTTAAAACCGCTACAAAAAGTTTGAAGTTGGATAGAGATTTAATTTTAACATATAAATACTCTTTCTCAACACTTAACTCTTTCAAACATCTAGTGGATGCCTGAAGTTTTGCTACAAGGCAATACTTTTCTAATTCAAGATTATTCAATTTTTTAGAGGTAGAGCGATTCATTTTTGAATTTAAGGCACTCCGCAAACAACAGGTCATAAGCCTCCCAAATATCCATATCACTCTCAAATCTCGAATTTGAAAGTGATCGACTCATTTGGACATAATTTTGAGTCAGAGAACACAATTAAGTTCTTATACCACTAGAAAGTTTCAAATTAATGTTTTATTTAGACCCACATGCAAACTAACCAATTAAAATAAAAAAAGCCACTTCTTAAATGTTTTTAGATGATTAAGTCAATTAATCTAATTTCACCGTATGTATGAATACTACAATCAATCAAAAGCATTAAATAAAAAAGAATACCAAAGATGATTATAAACCCTTTGTAAATGACCAAAAAACTCTAGGCAAACTTTCCAATTAAAATCCACTAGAAAAGTAAACTTAAAATTAGTCCAGATACTACTAAACCTTATCTTACAATGCCACCTAGCTTCTAAATCATCAAGGAACTCCGATGCTTGTGCACCTCACACTTTTGAGAACTCTCAGTAACTTTTCTCTCATGTGGATCTCTAAGAACAAAACTCATTCTTCTGTGTCAGAACTCCAAAAACCTCTTCTCCAAACTCCAGAAATCTGATAGCTTATTGTTGAAGGTATGGTTAAGGTTTGGTGTTTGATTAAATGAACTTTTAGTATTTGGATTTGTAATTGAATGTTGAAGATTATTGCTCGATCAACAAAACTATGTTTGTGATGAATTTATGAACAATCAATCGAAGGGTTGAATCAAGGAATCACTAGAATGTGTTTAGATTTTCAAATGAATGATCTATAATGTAATATAATGATTTTACAAACCTTTGGGACGATCTAGGCTTTGGTACATATACTAGGTAGTGTTTGGATTTTAATATGATTGAAAATCAAAATTAAAAATGAAAGGGATTCTATATTGTTGAAATGCCGCTTGAGCTCTAAGTGAGCGACAGTCAAGTACTTATAAGTATTGTTATCATAATTTTCTTTTCTCATATTGGATTGAGGTAATTCAAATTGTTTTGGAATGTTAATCCAAAGGGTTACAATTTGTCTAGAAATAGCCTTATCCAAATTAGAATGTTTTCTATGTGAAAAAGGCACTGCAACCCGTGGTTTAGAATTTGGAGTATGGTTTGTGCAACGCTTTTACACTTCTTTGACTTCTAATTGCATTTCAATGATCATATGTGATCTTCTTGGATATCTTAGACTCCTTGAAGTCCTATAATACCAATCCCGACTCTTTTAACTTTGATTACATCTAAATTTCAACTCAAGTAACGTAGATTTTGGATATGGATAAAGTCAATTACAATTAGGACTCTAACAAATTCTCCATTTGTCATTCCCTGGCATTTCAAAATCAAAATCAACAAATTCTGATAACAAACCCAATAACTCAAATCCCAAAATTTACTTCAACATCTTGTCAATCTGTTTCCTGAATTACATGAAAACAATAACAAAAAATAACTAAGTTATGCAAAACAACACAAGTAAAATATGTGTAACACCAAAGTATGCAATACTATGTGAATTACTAACTTAAAAATATGGTATAAAATATCAATATCAATATTGACAAAACACAAACTATAATTAAAATTCCAACCAAAATTACCGATGAACCCCCTAAGTCAAATATCAATAAAAAAAAAATTAGTTTATCAAATTTCTCCCCCAAACTCATATATTTAAGTGTGAAAAGTGACATTAAATTCCTGTAAGCAAGTCTCCAAACCTTAAATTAATGAGAAAGAACTTGCAAATAGTCACTGGTGAATGAATGTATTCCTCGATGTATGAAGTCAAACCCAGTGCTACTAAGAATTTTTAAATGAAAAGCTCATAATAAATTTTTCTTTGTATAACTCTTCTTTCTCTCCCTTTCAATAAGTACATATATATAATTATTTTTCTTTTTTTTCATATCTTGTGTTCAGATTTATCTCCATTAAGCAACTTAATGACCTTTGTAATGAGCCTTAGGCCGATGACTCCAAGTCAGATTACATAGGGCACCATGTTTGAAGACCCCGCATGTTTAATTGCTTAAGTTAAGTAGGCTACAAATATAAATATAAAATGTATATCACTTTTTCTAATCAAATAACCCAAAATCTTTTGAAATGCAATACAATTTTCTTTTCTTGGAATATACAAGAGTTAGGTCAACTTGTTAAATGTCATTCCATATTTAATGTCAATCCACTACATAGATGACCACCATCCTAAATCTCAAACAAGCGGTCAAAACTTACTCAAAAGAGCCTAATGTATGCGGTGTAGATGATACATGCAATAACATATAGTGAGTACTTGAAACAAGTTCTAAAAAATTAATGAAAATTTTATTCATTGTTCATGAACTTTAAAAGTACTTGTTTACAAAATAACATGTCAAAAAATGTTAATTGGAAATACTATGACTTAAACAAAAATCCTTTTTTCTTTCTCAAGTTTTTTTTAATAATAAAGAATAAAGCAAAAAAGGAAACTCCTAATATACAATGAATGTAAGTGCATGCATGAGTATATGGAAATTATGAATAATGTAAATGCATGCATCGAAGTATCTAATCAATTAGATACAAACATTCTTACCATGAAGAGCAAATCGAGCAACACCGCAATTGAAAATACTCTTACCATGAAGAGCAATGCGAGCAATCCCACAAAGTATTGCGTGGCGCATTTAGATTGGCAATAGGCTGACTCATTAAATCAAGTCTAGAACTATACCTAACTAAATAATACTGTTAGACTCTTATTAGTGCTTTTCTCCCAATGTATTCAAGCAGGTAGGCTGGATGAAAGGTCAATACGTGCTTTATCTCTTCATATAGTTCATGTCCTTTCTTTAGATAATTCATCCCATCTAAGTTTTTTTCCTGAGGTTTAAAATGATTGATTTTTCATTTGCCATTAAATTGGATTCACCCTGATTCGATCGATAATGGGATTCTTGTCTAGAAAAAGGTTCTGACATGGACACCTAAGAAATGATAAGATTCTCAGTAGGTTCGCCCAACTTGAAACTTTTAAATTAACTAGATCAGCTAGAACAACGCTGGTGGCCGAAATTTCAATGCAATTTTTAGAAAGGTGCTGGATTAACCCACCAGACTTCGTATGTTGAGAGAACCAATAGATATCTATGAAAATATGTCTAGTTAATGCCCATCCATAGTGAGCCAAAGGTATGAATGGGTAATAGGGCCACTCTTTTAACCCAACTCAAGACAGAGTCAGGTGGTAAATACAGACAAAAGTGAACTTATTCTACCCAGATGAGCATCTATTATTTAGATCAGACGACTGGAGATTTTGACTGGACATCAGCGACAGTTTATCACTTGTTTGGGAGTTCCCTTATTTAAGGGATTAAAAGGAGTTTAATTTATGATGACCTTATCCTCAAGGTTAGAGACATGATCTCAGGTTGGGCTTCACGACTATTACCACCTAAGGACTGTATTACTTTATTGAGGTCAGTGCTTTCTTCCATACCATTACATCTTTTTTAGATTATGCAATCCCCTAAGGCTATCTTGAAAAAACTTGAGAGTATCTTTGCCCAATTCTTGTGGGACTCCAAGAAACAGGCATGACGGTTACATTGGCGGAGTTGGAAGGAGATTTTCTTTCCCACTGATAAGGGTGGTTTAGGTTTCAGCAGATTACATGATGTGGAGGACACCTTTTCCATGAAGCTCTATTGGTTGTTCCATTTCAGAGATTACTTTAGTTTTTACTAGGCAAGTATTGTATGGGGACAAAACTTTTACTCGTAGCAGTTCCCTACTCATCTTTTCTTATCATAACAGGTTGAAATTAGTTAGGACCCGGGCATAGCCACACATTGCATTGCACATTGGAGTAGGTCGAATATTTTTCTAACATGATTGTTGGATGGGCGACACCACTTTAGCCTCTCTATTACACCAACAACATACATCTATGAGGTTGCATAATTCTTTTGATGATACTAGGTGGGATATTGACTTTTGTTACAAGTTATATCTCCTTTTATGGTGGAGAAAATAAGGCTATACCTTTATATGCATATGCCTTAGATTGCATTGTTTGAAGGGATGCATCGAATGGTAGCTTCGCTACCAAGTCTACATGGCAGGTCGTACATTCGGAGCGCCAGTATCAAGATTCATATTGATTACTATGGAGTTTTATTTTGCCCACCAATGTCTCATTTTTCTGCTGGAGACTATGGCAGGACCTCATTCCAGTATATGTGGTTATTCAGAGGAAGAATGGATGTCAGTTGGCTTTCCGTTGCCAATGTTGTTTTGAGATCAAGACTATGGTCATATTTCCATCGACTGTAATATCTCTGATCAGGTATGGCAACATTTTGGGAACATTTTTCATATACTTATGAGTTCAAAAGACAGAGTTAGACAAAGGTTCCGGAGATGGAGGTATTCTGGACAGTATGCTCGATGTGGACACATACGCAAAATCATTTCTCTACTGGTATTTTAGTTTGATGGACTTAAAAGAATTATGTGAAACATAGGGGGATCTGATTGTGACCGACGTATCATATGGATGGTCTATTACATGATCTCTTTTTTCATATGAGAGTATTGTTTCGAGTTGTGCATTGGTGAGGGGATCTGATACCTACACCCTCTTTGGTATTTCTTTGTTCTCTCTCCCCATATCTTCATATTCTAGTTTGGTGGCGCACACCAACAGTTAGATCTATCAAGATCAATACTGATGAATGCGTCAAGGATGGTATTACGAATGGGGGAAGCATCATTAGAGATCATGCAGGACACTATATCATGGCTTTTTCAGTTTCTATGGACCTTGTTCATATTAGAGGTAGAGTTTAGGGTATTCTTGATGGAATTCTACTAGCTAGAGGACTCGATCTTTCAGACATTTGGATTGAGTCGGATTCTATTGCATTGTTTGAAGGGATACATCGAATGGTAGCTTTGCTACCAAGTTTGCGTGGCAGCTCGTACATTCGGAGCTCTAGTATCGGGATTCATATCGATTACCGTGAAGTTTCATTTTGCCCATCAATGTCTCATTTTTCTGTTGGAGACTTTGGTAGGACCTCATTCCACATGGCTTTCCACTGCCGGTGTTGTTCTGAGATTGAGGCTCATATTTCCATCGATAGTAATATCTCTGATCATGTATGGCAACATTTTGGGAACATTTTTCAAATACTTATAAGTTCAGAAGAGAGAGTTAGACAAAGGTTTCAGTGATTGAGGTATTCTGGACAGTATGTTCGATGTGGACACATTCGTAATATCATTTCTCTACTGGTATTTTGCTTTCTATGGACTAAAAAGAATTATGCGAAACATAGAGGGGTCTGCATTGTGACCGACTTATCATATGGAGGGTCCATTGCATGATCTCTTTTCTTCATATAGGAGGATTGTTTCGAGTTGTGCATTGGTGAGGGGGTCTGATACTTACACCCATCTTTGGTATTTCTTTGTTCACCTACCCCATATCTTCATGTTCTAGTTTGGTGGTACACACCAACAATTAGATCTATCAAGATCAATACTGATGGATGCGTCAAGGATGGTATTGCGGATGGGGAAAACATCATTAGAGATCATGCAGGATGCTGTATCAGGGTTTTTTCAGCTTCTATGGACTGTGTTGATATTAGATGCAGAGTTTAGGGCTATTCTTGATGGGATTCTACTAGCTAGAGGACTCGATCTTTCAGACACTTAGATTGAGTCGGATTCTATAGCACATATTCACTTCATCACTAGAGGAGGAGGACCATGGGCTATTCAAGGCATAGTCAGATGATCACAAACATCGTATCATTCGACATAGACAAAGTTCCCCACATCTACAAATAGGAAAATCAGGTTGTAGATACTCTTACTGCATAGGGTTGGATCATCGACGCTATCAAATATATGGAGCAACTGACCTACCACAACATATTATGACATTCAAACAATTGATAGACATGGACTGCCCAACATTAGAGTATCATTTTTAAAGTTTTTATCCTTGCTTTTGTCTTTGCTTGCATTAGTGTTTAAGAAGTATTACTTCCTCATTAATTTTTTTCATTATTTTCTCATGTAATCACGGTATTCCTCTGCCATAAGTGAATGAATATTAATAAAATCTTAGAGGCGGCACCCTTCTTTAATGAAAAAAACCTAACTCAAGCCAAAAGTATCATGTCATCAATTTTCTTAGATCCATAAAAAAAAAGCTTGAAGTTGGGTATTTAATATTTTCAGATCACTCATAAGAGATTTAACCTTAACATATAAGGACTCTTTCCCGACCCTGAACTCATTGAAACTTCTAGTAAATTCCTCAAGTTTAGTTACAAGGCTGTCCTTTTCAAATTCAATAATATTCAATTTTTTTAAAGGTAGAGCGATTCACTTTTTTGAACTTAAGGAACTCCTCAAACAATAGGTCATAAGCATCCCAAATATCCATATCACACTCAGATCTTGAATCAGAAAGTGATTAACTCATCTAGACAAAATTTTGGGTCATGGATCAAAATTAAGCACTGATACTAATTGAAAGTTTTAAATTAATGTTTTATTTAGACTTACGTACGGATTAATCAATTAAAAGCAACAAAACACTTATTAATTATTTCTAAATGATTAAGTTAATTAATCCAATTTCACCGTATGTTTGAATATCAAAGAAGTAAATAAATAAGAACGCTGAAGATGGTATTAAAAAAACATTTGCAAAAGATCAAAAAACTTCGGGTAAACTTGCCGGTTAAAATCCAATAGAAAATTAAACTTGTATTTAGTCCAGACACTGCTGAATCTTGGTTGACTCAGCCGCCTAATTTGTAAATCAACAAGGAATTCCATTGGTTGTGCGACCCACACTTCTCAGAAATCTAAGCAACTTTTATCTCTTTTAGATCTCCAAAAACAAATCTCGTTCTTCCGAGCCAGAATTCCAAACGCATTTTTGTCCAAATTTCAGAACCTTGAAACTTATTGGTGAAGGTAGAGTTAGGATTTGGTGTTTGATCAAGAATCTTATAGTGTTTTGATCTATAATTGAATGTGGAAGATTATAGCTTGATCAACAAAACTATGTTTGGGATGAATTTATGAATAATCATTCAATGGGTTGAATCAAGAAATCACTAGAATGTGTTTAAATCTTCAACAGAATAATCTATAATGTAATATAATGATTCAACAAACCTTTGAGGATGATCAAGGCTTTGGTATATATAATAGGTAGTGTTTGGAGTGTAATATGATTGATAATCAGTATTAAAACTGAAACAGGATTCTATATCGTCGAAACATTGCTCGAGCTCCAATCGAGCAACAGTCTAGATATCTTCGGTATTATCATCAAAACTTTCTCTCGTCATATTGGATTGAGGTGATTCAAAGTGCGCTAGAAAGATAACTTAAAGGGATACAACTCATATAGAAATAGCCTTGTCCTAATTATAATGTTTTCTACATGCAAGATGTGTTGCAACCAGCGGTCCAGACTTTGGAGCATGATTTGCAACACTTTTAAACTTCTTTGACTTCTAATTGTATTTCAATGATCATGTGTGATCTTCTTGGCCATCTTGGACTCCTTCAAGACCTATAATACCAATCTAAACTCTTTTGACTTTAATTACAACTCAATTTCAACTTAACTAACCTAGATTATTTTTTAGAGATAAAACTAATTACAATTAAGACTCTAACAAACTCTCCTTTGACATTCCGTGAAAAAAAAAATTTAATTCAAAATCAACAACTTCTAATAAAAAAAATTTCCAATGACTCAAATCCCAAAATTTACTTCAACATCTCCTCAACTAGTTTTTTGAAATACATTGAAACAACAGTACCAAGTGAAAAGTAGGATGGAACTAACAATAACAAAAAAATATATATAACTAAGTTATATAAAAAAAAGTAAAACATGTGTAACCTCAAAGTATACAATTCTTTGTGAATTACTAACTCAGAAATATTGTATAGAATATCAATATCAATATTGATAAAACACAATATCAATATTAAAATCCCAATCAAAACTAACCATGACTCCTACTAAGTCAAATATCAATCAAGAAATTTAAATTTTTTAAATTTCCCCCTATAAATAGACGATCCGGACCATTCATTCGTGGACTCGATGGTCCAGACCACCATACTTTTTTTCTCAAGCAGCCTCATAATTTTTAAAAAAAAATTTGATTCGTAATACAAATATAGAACTAACATGTTTCTATGTTTGTTACTTTGGTGAATTTAAAAGGAATGCATATTGTCAATGGGCATGGAAAATGGATGAGTTAATGAGATGGCATTACTGTAATTGTGATAATATTGAGTACATCGTATACGATAATGCATCATGATTTACAAACTATTCTCAACGTTAATCTCTCATAGTACGATATGAAATTATTATTTCTATTCAATTAGCAAACAACCATTCCAATGTTACCAATAAAAGTGATTTCTGAACAGTAAATGCAGTTTCTATTTGAATTGAACAAAATATGCATGATGACTCATATGGTGTAACTTTAGTGAGGAAGAAAGTCATTGGGAGTGAATATGAAGATTCTGATACAAGGGATTGTAATGTGAATAATTTTTTGGACACATTGAAGATATCTAGTGAGGATAATATGGATACTCTCGAGATAGTTACTCATAGAATTCAAGAGATAGTTCAAGATGATGAGGTAGAAAATTCATTTTCAAGATGATTGATTTATTCTGCCAAAGATATGAGTGGGGTAAGAGCTCACGGATTGGACCGAGCGCACAGTTATCTGTGGTTCACAATGATGAATATTTACATGTTGAGTAACTATTTGACACGACGAAAGATTTGTAGGAATTTGGGTACCAGATTGTATTGAAATATAACTTTGAATTTAAAGTGAAGAAATCAAACAAATCCGCATATACAATTATATGCATTTACGACAGTTGTAATTGACATTTGCGAGGGAAAAAAATATATGTGAATGAGTTTTTTATAATTCGCAAGTATACATGGGAACATACTTGTAAAGTGGGCTATCGTCGAAATGATCACATGGAAGCTGGAGCATGGTTTATTGGTTGATAGATAATGCACAATTTTAGGACCCAGAGACAATCTACAGAACTTCAGACATAATTAATGACGTTCGTTGAGAGTACGATGTGGTCATGAGCTATCAAAAAACTTGGAAGGCCAAAAAATATGAGTTGAAAAAATTAATGGGTTCGACCAAAGAGAGTTTTGCTAAGTTGGCCTGCTATTGCCACAACATGGGAATAACTAATCCTGACTCGGCATTTTTATTGAGACAGAGGACAAGAATCGCTTCAAGTATTTCTACATTGCTCTTGAACAATGCATTGCGGTATTTCAAAATATAATGCGACCCCTAATTTTAGTCGACGGAATAACTTGAAAACTAGATACGAAGGCAAGTTGATGGTGAGAATGATCTATTGATGTGTTGATTATTCACAACGTTGGGAAGAGTAATTGGAAACATTGAGAACCTTACCTTTGTAACTAACATGAGATATTCTATAATAAATGGTACCATTGAATTTTTTTCAAAGCACATCATGGTTATTGCATGTACTATATACAAGGCCTGAAGACTAAGTATCGAGGTAGTGGCATCATTGGATTATTTAGGAGAGTTACAGAAGCTTATAGTTTCGAAGAGTTTAATAAGTTCATGGTCGAAATAGAAATAAATCACACGATGCATGGGATTATCTAACATTGAAGATAGAGATTGAACATTGGGTGTAGTCACATTTTTCAAGATATCGATACAACATGATGACATCAAACAATGCGCAGTCGCTCAGTACATTATTCAAGAAGGATCGACAGTTACTAATTCTTTCGTAATAATTGAGCACATTTGTAACAAACATCAACAATAGTTTCATGACCTATGCGAAAATCATAGAGTTGCACAAGTATGCTAACCCTGGCTCATGAAGATAAATTGTTCAAGACTCTAGAGGTGGCGAGAAAGGTATGTATGGAATCATTGGATTAGTTGCCATTCTTCGTGCTATGTAGACATAATATCCGATACTTCATGGACTTCACTAATAAAACTTGCACATGTAGATGACTTCAGTTGGAGAGTTTTCCATATAAGCATCCAGTCGCATTGACTATGCATAGAGGCTTTCCACCACGCACGTTATGCACTCCTTATTACACGGCTGATTTTTGGAGAGCATCGTTTGCCAAGACTATATTTTCTCTACCAAATGAAGTCAAGTGAGAAGTTTGCGACTATATTCTTCCATTTAATAATTTGTTGCCACATGAAGTCGATCTGTATGCTCCTGGATGTAGACGTGTATCTAGATTACCATCTACCAAAGAGTTTTCCTGACTGCGTAGATGGAGCAAGTGCAACGCAACATGACATACTCGACAATTTTGTAAAAGTCAGATTTCCCCACATTACAATTCAACAGATGTATAATTATATTTAAATCAAGAGTAATCTCTATCGTATTTATAAATATGAGATTTTTAGTTTGTATAATACCATTTTAGTAAAAATATTGTTATGTTTATTTTTTACATATGTTTTTAGTTTATGAATTATAAATATGAAAATTTGACTGATTATTTTGGTTCAAAAAAATAAAGCCCTAGACATTCGGGCAGTCAGTTAACAGGCGACTCAAATTGTTTAGTCAACCAAATTTTTTTAGGATGGTCATTCTTCTTCCAATTGGATCCAATTTAGTCTATTTAATCATCGATCATCATTTTATGTTATGAATCAACAATTAGAAAATTGAAATTAGGTCCCCAAACTTTTCTTAATCCAGTTTTCTACCAAATATTCTAACTAAATAAATTCACAATTAAATATACAATTACATTCGAAAATGAGTCACAGTTAAATAAATGATATTTATATTTTAAAAAAAAAATATTGTGCAATAGACTACGGATCACAATTATATGCATACAAATCGGATGCTAGCTTCATCCTCCAATTATCAATGTGTGTTTGGTTTATTGACTTTACACCACGTTTGATGCTAAAAAATCTAATGAACTTGATTGCGAAAACATCACAACCACCTCTGTACGTAAATAATAATATATTAATTTATAACATATACTAGAACATAATTGAACAAATAAAAAATCACAATTTTTTTTTTGTCTCGAAGTAGTCATATTTCTTATAACGGCTAGTCTATCATGTACCGCAATGTTCGTTACTCTAGCCATCATGAACAATGGCCCCCACATAAGCTCTTGCAAACCATGTATGGTACAGCTATGATTAGAGTCATACATGTACATTGTCAGCTAAGTGAAAATGATCTCAATTGCAAGAAGTGTGAGTTCACGATCACTATGACGTACATATGCATACAAACCGTCCATGACTTTTCCTATCTCAACATGAGCCCTCTCGCATAATCTTTCATGTAAGCTAGAAACATGTACCAATTCGACCTGACAAAGCTCATGTCATGCTCAATCTGAATGGCACTAAAAAAATCGCAGCTCATGATAACTCGTCCAAGAACATAAAATGATTTTGGGTGTTTTCAAGCTCGACTACACAAGAGTTCCATAGCCATATGACATTCTACAAGGGGAAAACAAAGAAAGATATGAAAATTTAGTTAAAAGAGCTCCATAGCCACACCATTCTTCTATACATTTTCGAACAATTTGTCACATCCAATATCGGTATATCTCCTGTCTTGTAGCTCATTCTGAAAAAACAAAAAGAAAAATGGTAGAAAACTCATAGATAAGTTAGTTTACTTTGGCAAAATCGTAAAATACTTACCCGGATCTAATCTTCCTGAACCAGCCATAGAATGTTTTTATCTTTATCTAGTCAGCGTCATGGAAGAGGTAGGGCAACATACCATCTACGAACGTCATCCTCTTCAACTCAACCGTGAAGGAAAAAATAATGTATTTGTGATGGTATCTCGTTCTCATGCTGAACACTTGTTCTGGCACACCAACGACTCGCTTCTTATCCTTTGTTACCTCCATCGCCCCTCCGACACAATTGTCATGTCGCCTCATAAGTGACATTATTGTCAAGTCGGGGTCATTTTCGTCAATTCCTCTACTACCGTCACCACTACCTACTCTATCCTAGGCACCGTCAAATCTTTAGACACTTCCTCCTTCATGGGCATCTCACATTCTCTGTCATCCCTGATGGTCACCGACTCCATCACCATCGAGGCACCCCTTCCGTCCTGGGGACCGCTCCCTCTCTGTCACTTGGACTTTTCTCTCCTCGTCACCATTGCGGGCACCCCCTCCGTCTTGGGATTACCACTCCCTCCCTCATTAGGACATCCCCTCCTCTATCGCAATCGAGGGCCCCTCCTTCCTGGGGATTACCAATCCCTCTGTCATTGGGACATTCCCATCCTTCACCATTGACGACACAAATCCAAAAAAAAAAAACTCATCGAAGGCACCGTTTGACGGCCACAACGGATTGTCATATCCTCTATGATGGGAACCGTCAGTACCTCTGTCATACCCTCCATCTTGAGGATCGTCATCCCTTTGTCACTAGCACTGCCAGTCCGATCAGTATTCCCCCTATCATACTCACTGTCACACTCTTGCGGCCTTCTATATTGCCTCGTAGTGCTGTGATCCCATTATAAAGGTCTCATAATCACTTCGTAGTGTTCTTACATCATATTGTAAGTCTACTACTTTGGCTCTCAACTCTTGTCGCAGCGCTCATATCTCATCTCATAGCATTGCTAACTCTGCTATCCTAACTCTTGTCATACTAGTTTTCCACATTCTCTCTGATAACCCTA
>CAIGRL010204205.1:0-11504 GCA_903798325.1 Fraxinus xanthoxyloides | reverse complement strand
TTTAAAAAAAAAAAAAAAACCACAGACCATGAAACAACCACAAAAACAACGAAGAACAAGAAAGAAGAAATGTGAGTGGCTGAAGGGGGTGAATTCAGAGGAGGAAAACAGAAGCAGTTGAATTACATGACTTCATTTTCGTCTACTGCAGCCCTCTTCAAATCAAAAGAGGCCCAGCAATAGTTCTAAATAAACCCAATGTCCTTGGTCACACAGTGAACATTGTAAAATGAACAATCATCTAGCATTAACTTTATTTTATTTTATTTATTATTATTATTATTTTTAAATACATCCATAATCTAGAAACAACCATCTTTTGGGGCAGCTGTTTGAAATTCTAACAATTATATGGTTGTAGTTCAAATGTTAATATTGCCCATCTGTGGCTATCCCACTGCAAACTTCATATTCAAGGTTTAATTGACTTTATAACACATCTTTTGTGATGGAATGGGTAAAGGAATAATTTCTTCCCTTCACTCAGTAGTCAAAAAAGATCACGTAGGCATGAGAAGTTTGCAATATAGGGTGTGTTTGATGGATATTATTGAGAAAATAATATATTTTAAATAGTGATATAATGAGAAATACGTGATTAAAAAGAAAAGAAAAGTTATTGATGTGATGGAAAATATTATTTTATTGAAGAATGTGTGGTTGAAAATGAGTTTCGAAAGAATGTGTACCAAACAGGGGCATATAAGGGCCTAGACTAATAGTTTTATACGTAGCATCTCTACCTACTAGCAAACATTGAGTTAAAAAGTATGAATAGTCCTACAAAGGAATCTCTTCACAGGAAACCACAAAAGCATCTAAAATAAAATTCTTCAGCCCATCATTCATCCAATGAAAGGATTTCAAAAATGAACATTTGAAAGGAATACTTTAGCATTCATAACTACGTCACATGCACTCTTCTAGGGTTTAGAATTGGCTATGGCATGTAGATAATTCATTTTTAAACGAAAATGGCATATTTTTTAACGAACCAGACACTAGTGTTTGGCACCGATTTCCAAGTCCAAGAAAAAATAGCATAGAAATTATCACAAATGAACCTCGGGGGCAAAACTAGAAATGTAGAGCTGGACTGGATATGGCTTTTTGAGGTGGGACAAGTTTTTTTGAGCTTATTTTATGAGGAAAAAAATATATTTTTGACCCAAACTTTAAGGTGTAGCTCAATTTCTCAATATTAAGGCTCACCCTGCTTTATCGATATATGAACACCTATGAACTATCTGCTGACCCAAATTCATGGCATCAATAAATGTAAATTTAATTAGCATTATGTAAACACGATAAAACTATTGTAGAGTCTACATATATCAACTTCTCCAAGGATGACAACTTGACATCGACATATGTATAAAAAAATTCGTTATCATCTACAAAATGCTAGATCCTTGAAGAGGATATTGCTTGTCTACTGGGAGATATATTAAAGGAACTGAAAAATATATATTTCTTGCAGCTTCTACTGATTGTGAAAATCAATAGAAAAACGTATTGAGGAATCAATCAATAACACTGTTCATAATCAAATTCGCAAGACCTTTTGTCAAATGGTAATTGAAATTAAATAGTCAATATAGCATTCTCTAAAAAGGAAAGATGTCGGACGACTAGAAAACTAATTAGCAGATTCCGTCTGCAGAAAGGACAAAAAAAAAAAAAACTAATACCCTTAATAATCATATAGTTATGCTCAAGCATTTCCGTTTGAACAAAGTCCAATAAAATGAATAATAAGTATCTCAAATAAGAATATAAATGATAAAACTCGATGAGAATTACATTTTATGAATAAATTCAGCTTAAAGTTAAAAGGCACTATTTCTTTCAATTATCACATATGTTGCTCGAACTCAGTTATGGGTGTCAAATACAAGTACATATTTAGATGTCAAATCCTTTTTTTTTTTCCCCAAAATTACAATATGGGAATATGGTTAAACGGGATTTGGATTTTCAATACGGGTAAAGGGATATGTCTCACATAGTTTTTTTTTTTTTTTGAAAAAACTACAGATAGACAATAAATCAACCACTATTTTAGACTTCGAGTTTATTTTATGAATTCATGTTATTATTTATTTAACTATTATTATTTTTACTTGCGTTAAATATGATTTTTCAAATTTTATTTTAATTACAAATAACAAAAAGAGGCAAGCTTACTTGACAAAGCATTTCTTGACTTGACAATAAGTGAATCGAGTCCACTTGAAAAATTATTTGCTAAGTGAGCCACCAAGCCCACTTAACAAAAGGGACCCAAATCGTTGTTGTCTTCCACTCTTCCTTACACCTAACCTAATTTCACAGTGAAATTCTTCACAGAAGCAACCCCTTGTCTTCTTCCACTCATGACAGCCGTGTCCAACTAAACACAAAGAATTCGATCCGGAATCATGTCATGTCGACATGGGTACTTCATGAGCGTGTCAATTTTGTTACCAAAAAAATTAACTACATAATGTAACAAATTAAAGAGCAGTCAATTTTTCTTAAACATTTAATTCTTTAAGAAATTGTTTACGAGGGGGGTAAATATGTTAATAATTAGTTTGCCAGCCATAACACTAGTTTTCTTTTAAACAGACATGAGGGGAGAATATGACCATTTAACATAAACCTTATTCGGTGTTATTGGTTTTTTATCATCTTTCTCTAGGATGAAAAGGGGATTGTTCTTTATTTTAGTTTCTTCACCAACCCCAAATATAGTGGGAACACAAATCTTAATGTGTGTTTGGGTTTGATTATTGTAAGGAGATTATAATAAGAGTAATGAGTCCCACGACAAGTGTGGGTAATAAGTGGGTATTAGTTGTGAAAATATGGTTAAAATTGAAATTTGACTTAAACTGGAAATTTTAAGTTACTAGTAAAACCCAAACAAATGCTTAGTTTGATGAATTTTTTCAAGTTTCCCCCAGGACTTGGGAGTAAAGGGACAAAAGATAAAGTATTACTGCTTCACCCTCTATATTTTGAGAACTATTTACAATTTGAAAAGTGAAAAAACGAAGTCTTTGAGCAAGTGACACAGTATGAACTTGTAGACCCAAGTGGTAGTAAAGGTTGATTAATTTCCTTGAAGAAGAAGAAGCATATTAAGAACCCGCTTGGCCCCCATTATCCCACATTATAATAAGAGAGAGTAATTTTTTGAAGAATGTGTAAAGGAATAGTTTTTAGATTTGTGTGTAATATTATTTTATTGGACAATGTGATTGATAAGAAGATTGAGAAAAATGAATTATAATTTAATGGGGGCCAAACGGGGGTTAAATTTTATATCCTTCTCTTATTACATTGAACTTGCGATTAACAATGAACAACTATGATATTAAGGGCAGGTTTAATATAACTTTTGTTTTTACTTCTTGTAGAAGAGCTTCTGGAGAAAGCTACCTTAACTTATAATTGAAAACTAAATTTTAAACACACTTCATATTTCAAAAGTACTTTTTGAGGAAGCCACAATAGACCAACTTTATCTAAGAGCTCTTCTAACCACCGAAAACACTTTCATAAAATTAGCTAAATAGGTTCAAAAGCAACTTTTGAGTCTCAAAAACTCCTTTTGACTTTTCAAAAGCCATGCCAAATGGCCTTAAAGGGCAGTACAATTATGATCCAAAGGCACCACCAGAGGATGTGAAGTATGGAATTTAAAGAATGATCATAACTGGCACCAAATCAGGAAAACAACAGCTGCTTAATGGATCTCCATTTTTAAAAGCATTTGAAAATTTTATTTAGCAGTTTGCATTCCATAATTATATGAGCAATAACATAGCTATGATAGGGAATAAATCTTAAAGTCGTGTCTATACAGGAAGTAATGTGGCATGAGATAAATAAATTAAAAAGTACATCATATGCCTAGCAATAGCAAGGCCAAACAGAAATATACAAGTAACTACCCTCACATGATAACAATTCCACGCCCCCTTCATGTGTAACTGTAGTACTTGTTTCTTCTATCAGAGGTGCTAGATGACATTATTAGCCAGGTCAGTTGGGAGATGAAACATATGAGGTGAAACTATCGCAAAAAAGTTTTAAATCCAGTATTTCTAAACAGAATTCCCACCTGTCAGGTCTGCCTGAGCTCATGTGAATGAGCCTATTGCAGAGCAGTTATCAGGAATGGGGAAGCAGCTAATATATGATGGAAATGTGCCTTCTGTTCAACTATAAAAATAATTAGATAGGCTGAGTTGAGATCAAGATGGAAGCTCTGTGGTCAATAAATGATAACAATGAAATCTATGTGTAATATCAAATCTGTGCAAGTAATTTCAAAGCTTTAGTTATAATGCCTAATGCACACACATCTTTCAGATAATTTCAAAATTTCCACATTTGACGTGGAATCACAAGTATCCTTAACCAGTTCTCACAGAACAGATAAACAGAAGCATCCCAAAATCATTAAAGAAAGCTTCACAACAGATATACAGATAACAAAGCTACAGATAGAGAAGCACCTTGAGCTGAAAATTGGGCATCAATTCCCTGGGTAACTTCAGGTTTGATTGCAGCAGTACTTAAGCGGAGCTTGTTAAGTCTTTTTATTGCAGAGTCCAAATCATCACCAGAATCTTCAAGGGCTCTCTCTAGAACCTGCAAATTAACAGCAATACCATGGACTGAATAGTTTAACAACACAAGCAAAGGCAATAAATTCATAATATCTTTTATCTACCTACGGAAACATTGGCACCACCAAGATCATCAATTGCCAAGGTATACAGATAGCACAATATTGAACATAATATTGATTAACCAAGATCTTGAATAAATTAACACATACCATGTTCTTAACGTGTATTGGACCACGGTTAATATGAGACTCGGGCAAAATGGTAAAGATTGATGTCAAAAAAACCAATCACATAATTTAGGAAAAAAAGAGTGACAAGAATATGAATAAATATACGAAACGCTTTGATTTCTGTCATTATGTCAGTTAGTACAAGCAGTAATGGACGCTCGATATGAGGTAAGTGATGCGATATCCCATATATGAATTTTACTCTGGTCAACCTTAATACTGACAATCAATAAATACCAAAAAACATTCTTAACACATTGTTAACATGGAGGAAATTCCTGGAAAACAAAACTCGATATAGGTTAAAGATATTAACCACTAACATTAAGTATTAAAAATACAATTCACTTCATGTAATAACATGACAAAGAAGCATGTCGATTCTTCCTGAACTCAGTGAAATCCTTTTTTTTATTTGATGTAGAAATACATCGTTGAGAAATTTTGCATCTCTTGAACAATATAACGAAATTGCGACTTGGCACTTAGGATGTGTTTGATTGCAAGCTTGAAATTTTCATTAAATTTTTGTTTGATTGGTTTAATTTTCAATACAAAAAATGTTATACTTGTTCATCTTTTATTGATGGATAGATGAGAGAAAGGGGATCGATGAAAGAGATAGTGAATTGTCTGGAAAATAAAAACCTACTTGTGCCTAAAGAAAACGTTTTCCTTATTTTCGAGGAAATATGGTCAAGTGAAAACTTTTTGGAAAATATTTTTCATTGAAAAAATGTCAATGAAAAGCCCCAAAAGTAGAAACTTGGGTGAAAAATGGACATTTTCCATAGAAGATAAAGCCAATCAAACACACCCTTAGAGAAATATCTAATGGGCTAGTGTTCCACAAGACATCCACCGAGAATTTATGCATGAATTATATATATATGAATTATATATGTTTTTTTAATAACCGTGGATGTTCGAGCCAGCTTACGCACACCTCGACTAATCCCATAAGATCCTGAAGTTTATGGCTGGATACTCACCACAGTAGATCTGAGGGGACTCGAACTCGTGAGTTTATTTGAAACTATAATAATTCTATTCCGTTATACTTGTTATTACCCACTTTATCTCACATTATTTGTCACTAGTCTACTTTTTCAAATTTAGTCGATTGCACCATGTAATGAGGTATTGTTAATCGTTATTTGTTCCACACTACTTGTCAACGGTTGAGTTTTAGTTGGGTTCAGCATTTAATGAGGTATTGTTAATCTTTAGACATTTGGGTTTCACATTTGCTTGAAAAATTAGTATCCATTTACCAATTTTCCAAGTGCGTGTCATTCAATAAGTCTAAGCGATTAAGAATAATAACTCCCAAATATTTATAGGTCGATGTAAAATGGTCCAGGCTAAGACATATGAGACGGACAGAGCAACGCACGGTGCATAACTTATCGTGATATAGTAACCTCAACATGTTATTTGGTAGCTTAATTTTTTATCATGCATTTGCATTAGTGAAAAGAATAAATGGTAAGATGATAAAAAGTTAACTCCATCCCCACTCTTATGTTCAGAATCAACACCAATTACACACAAGATGGGCAATCTTTTATGTCATTCTTCACAAGTTAACATAAAAGATAAAGGGAGCAATGAGCAAGACGGGTACTCATTTATGTCATTCTTCACAAGTTAACATAAGAGAAAGAGGAGCAATGAGAAAAGAATCATTGGAGAGGTTCCCATTCTCTCTAAAACCATGCAAATTGTTTTGCTTACACATGAAAATTCATTTAAAAAACACAGTGTACTATGATATTCAAATAGTAAGGGTGCGTTTGATTTGTCATTTTCAAAATGTTTTCAGTTTTATAAAGAACCCAAAACTTGTTTTGTCTGGTATTTCTGAAAATGAATTTTCAAAATAAAGTTAAATTTATAACATAAAATTCAAAACGCATTTTTGACATTTTAAGTGTTTTCAGTGAAAACTTTGAAAAACACTCAAAATATAGAAAAAAAAGTGTTTAAATTAATTTTTATTTAAATAAAAATCTAAAAATAAAAATTCTAAGAAAAAAAAATATGAAATTTTAAAAAAATAAAATTCTATTTAGAAGTTTAAAATTCAAAACAATTAAAAAAAAATAAAAGTATGATACATTATAAAAAATAAGTCTTAAAAATAAGCTCTTGATTAATGGAAATTAAAATCAATTTTTTAGTAGATTTTGATGAAAGTTAATGAAATGTGTGTTTCAAAAGTTGGGGGTTCAAAAAAAAGTGGTTAAAATTAATTGTTGACTTTGACTTAAATTAAAATCTGAATTTTAATTTCTACCAAACAGGAGTTAAATTCTTTAAAAAAAAAATAGTTGAAGATCTTAATGGATATTTACATAAAAGTATATTTAAATGAACACAAATAAAAATTGTTTGTCCACGTCATAATTTTTTTTTACTTCTTGTGCTTTGCCAATTAAATTTATTTTATTTATTTTTATTTTACTCTGTAGCGAAAAAAATATATATTGTAAGATTTACTAACTTTAAATTGAACATATCACTAGATAATATAATAACATAAAGTTGTTCTATGTTATTGAATAATCAAATTTCATAGAATAAAATGTCATAAATAATTTCTTAAAATTCCAAACTAAACATATTTTCTAATTTTCTAATTTAAAAAATAGTTTTTCAGAATTACAAACCAATACATTTTTAATATTATTAAAATAGATCCTCAGAAAAAAAAAAAATGTTCTCTCATAACTCAAAACTGAAACACAAACCAAATGGGGCCCAAATATGTTCAATTAGCTATGAAAAGATCTTTTCCTGATAAACATTTCTCTACAATAAAAATCTGCAAATTTTTGATATGATGATGTCCTGCAGTATCCAATCTTCAAACAGGTAAAATGCTGAAACGTGGAAAAAAAACTAATACGCGTTGTGAATTAACAAAAGCATTCAACAATACTAAATATATACACAATCATCGTGTCACAACTAGCGTGCAGGATCAATCATGAGTTGGAACTCAATAGCAGGACCATGCTTGCTTTACACGTTTAAGTGAATGGAGCTTGTGTTGCACAAACCGTCAAACATGCACAGTGTGGCGCACATGCGATGCTGAATTGCAAATTTCCAACATTCACGAGAGACCATAGCTTTCTTCACTGATGAAAACCAATCAATCAATGAATGGGTAATATTATCATATTAATTGGATTGCTCCATTATTTGTCTTTCAAAAGCATGTCAAACAGACATTGTTATCACTAACCCACACCCAAAGATAAGAATCTAGGTCCATGCTTTTCGCACAAGGCACATTGGTCACCTACTTCAACAAGAATTGGACTAAGTTTAGCCAAATAACATTAGTGGAAGTATGACATAAACTCTTCCTTACACAGTGGACAAAGTTATAATATTTTAATAGTGAACTTTCATTTTTTTCCATATAATTCTTTTTTTTTTGCCAAGTACATTTCATATAAAATAGAACAAAAATAAGGGAAGAAGAACCTATTTGAATTCTCTAAACCTATGCTTTTTATATTGTAAGAAGAATATTCATTTATCTATAATTCTTTCACTTTTTCCCTCTCTACATGTTTTTCTATTTTTTCTCCTATAATTTTCCAAATTTTTTGGAGTAGTTAAAAAGAACTAAATTCGTTTTGCCTTTCTTCTTTTCCCTCTCCCTCCATCCTCCCCAAACTACAGCAAAAGAAAAGGGGGAGAGCATGGAGGAGCCAAGTAGAACATATAAAGAAGAGAAGCCTAGCTTCATCTGGGCATATACATAATAAACAGAGCACAAAACAAGCTTAAAGGAGTGTTATCCGGTTTGGGCATTGATTCTGGGACTTAGGTTCAGTTAGGACTTATTATTGAGAGTTGTTCAGCCTTGGTCCAAGAATATCAACGTCGAGCTTATTATTTACTCAATCATTGACGTGCTCCTAATCTGGTACACAAGAACTAACTTGTATATATAAATGAGATATCAAGGCAATGTATTTTATATCCCAATTTTTCCAATTTCCTTGTATAACACCACAATATGATTAGACTCATCAGTTTGGAGCCTGGTAATGACAAATTGGATGAGGATTCAGAAGTTACATATATATCATTAGTTAATGAATAGAGCCAGATTAACATTGATTTTGTGCAGTTTTAGAAAGTTCTGCGTCAAGCTTAACAATGACATGATCTAATAAAACCATAACAGGATCTTTCATCTATATTCCCACGAAGTACCTAAAATGTCTAATACTTAACATCAAATACTATCCAAATAACGCAAAAGGTGCATCATCTTGAATTAAATAACAACTCAATTGTCGACAATCATCACATAAACAACTCAAATCACAAGAAAACTGTTGTTTTTATCCTCTATGAAAGAATTACAATTCCCCATTTCGCTAATCCAACAAAAAGAAACAGCTTTGCAAAGAAAATATGAAATACGAACAAAAGAGTTAAAAAGAGAAATACAAACCTGCTTTTCCATATCAGGAAAGAGAGCAACTAGATAATCGAGCGGTGAAGACGAATTCGAGATGAAGAAAGACCTCGGAGGAGAGCGGGTTCGGCCAGGAGAGGAAGATGAAGAACAACGGATTCTCTTTGAGACTGGCGGCGATGACGGCGATTCCTCAAAGATGTTCGATCTCTTTCCGCACACTACGGCAGACATGTTGCGCCAACAAACCTATGAAATTCTTAATCTCTAATCTGTCTCCAATCCTCTCCCACCACTTTTTTCATACAGAAAAATTCACTAAATAATAGCTACCCACAAAATATCAAAACAAAATCAATCAGATCAAATTCACCGATCCGATCCAATCCAAATTCACTAATTTACATATAGCTGAGTTGCAGAGAGCTTTAAAACTCCAGGATTTCTGTTAGGGTTAATTTTGTGTACATACAATTTTTTACTAAGCATTTATTGGGTAATTGGAAACTCATTAATTAAGTTGGAGAGAAATTACAGCAATTCATCGGTTCTCTCTTTTCTTCGCTGTCGAATATTCATGGCGTCTGAGACTGCAAGATGAATAAAGTGAGGCGGCTGTGACGTGACCGATACGTGGAGGGTGGTGATTGGTTTGCGATGGTTGTGGTGGCCTCGTGGGTGACGGGTACGTGCGATTGAGTATTAAAGAATTTGGTGGTTTGTTGAAAGAGAGAAGTAAAGGATAAGGGAAAGGGAAAGGGATCTAATCTGACTATCTGAGGTCTAACTTTGACTATGGAAAATAGCTTAATGGGTTTTGACTCGAGTAAGGCACTGGCTAATCAGGGTGGGATATATGAATATATGGTTAATATTGATTGTATGACTTTGATTTAAATTAAAATCGTATTTTAATTTGAGCCAAATAAGGGCTAAGTTTGATAGTGGAGAAGAGTCATCATACTCGATTCATGTATTGATGCACTCGAGATATTAGATTATATCGAGATATCAATTAAATTGGTAAGTTTAAGAAAAGATGATCAATGAAATGAATATGTTGTGAGGATTAGTTTTTTTTATCTTCTTGTAAACTCTCAAAATAATTTTTTGATTGTGCGATCAGGGAGTTTTATATAGTTTCTCAATAGTAATTCTAGATAATATTGAATGTTATATAGTTTCACAAATTATGTTTATGTATGCACATTGTTGATATTGTAAACTTGTGTTTCTAAAATATGACAATTTAATTTTATGAATTTGTATAATATAGAATTTTTTGCAGTTGTTTGGTAAGGATTAAAATCTCAATTTTAATTTAAATTAAAGCCAATAATTAATTTTAATAACTCATTTCATGGGTCCATAATTTTTTAAACACAAAATTTATTATTTTTTATTAAAATCTACTAAAACCCTTATTTTAATTCATATCAAATAGGGGCATAATATATTTATTGTTCTCATTTTTGCTATGTTCAAACATTTTATATATTATCATTCAAAACTTTTGTATGTTAAATTATTCAATATTGCTAAAAATAATGGGATTCGTTATTTTCATTTACCATTCTTATATATCTAGATCCCACTCTAATCTATCCCGATTAAAATTTTAAAAAATATTATATTCATCAATATTACATCCCAACATTATCTTTATTAAATTCATTCATTTAATAACTATATTATTCACACCATTTTTATATATACTAGTTTTTTTATGTGTGCAATGCACATGTTGCTTTAGTTTGAAGGTAATATTAGAGTATGTGGTAGATTGTATTACAAAATCTTTCCACACATTTGAATGAAATAAATAAGGGTAATTAGCACATAACGTCCTCCCCTTTCATTGTTATTGTGGAAAACATCCATATCTTTCTCGTTTTTGAAATTTTCACCCTTATTTCCACATTTTATTGCGTGAAATGTCATTTTCACTTATTTTCTCAATTAAAAATTATGAAATAAAGAATATATCATTCTCTTTGAATAAAACGAAAAATAAAAATAAAAAATTAACTGCAATCACATTCTCATTTTTTTTTTTTTAAAAACTCAAATAAATCACAAATAAATTATTAAAAGGGTAATTAGTACATAATATCTATATCTTTCACCGTTATTGCAAAAAAAGTTCATACCTTTTTTTGGTCATTTTCACTCTCAATTACACATTTAATTGCGTAAACCATC
>CAIGRL010204184.1:0-14261 GCA_903798325.1 Fraxinus xanthoxyloides | reverse complement strand
TAAAAATCTGATTTTTAGCTAAATCAAACAGGGGCTAAGAGTAGCAGCTCAAATTGTTATATGTTGATTATTATTTTTATATTTATGTGATGTGAGATTTTAATATGTATGGATATAGTAATTATTTTAACTATCTCATATCTGTGCCCAAGCCAATGTATCATAGTAGTACGTTCTGCGCTGGGAGACCCTCAACATGTCTTACTCAAGAATTTCTATCGTATCCTCCCAAAATTCGAACTCAAGACTTATGCTTTATACTAGACTTAAGTTAAAATTTTGGTACAAATTCGGTATAAAGTTCAGAGCAACTAGCCTAATTGGTATCACGATTCGACTTAAGTCTCTCACAAGATAGAGGACTTGGGTTCGAATACTCAAGGATGCGATATAAATTCGTCGGGGGTGAGATAGATCGATACTCTCCCCAAACAGACAATATGTATGATATAAAGACTTGAGTATAGAAGCTCGGGTCGTTACAATTATTCTGGTAAAATATCAACAAATTCATGTTCTAATTAGTATTCCAGTTTCTATGTACAAGAAATGACAACAATTGCAAGAACATTATAATGCACACTACAGAATACATAAGTAATAATATACATATATAGGAGTAGAGAACGGCATTTTAAAACTTTCAAATGCAAATATCAGGCATGTATTGTCCCCGCCATGAATTAGAGCCAGATCCTAGCACAAAGAAGTTCCTTCATATACCAATATAAGAAAGCATGAGAAGGTAGCAATTGACCTTTGTAAAAAATTTCTGTGCATGACTTCTGATCTGCACAGCAGTCTTGGTTCCTACATGTTCTGCACACCAGGACATATAAACGGAAAAGGAGGAGGAAAAACATGACTCTGATTAAGAGAATATATCCAAGAAATATAACTCTCCTAAAGAAGATATAATAAATTAAGCAGAAATAAAAAAAGTACATTATCTGATGCAAAAAAATTGAACCGAAGCTGGTTATCATAAAAAAGCATGCTTTAATTATCTAAAATAATTTGCAGCCACAAATTAATAGTGAGACAATCAACAGATATAAAAATGTGAACAAATAGTGACCTTCTATGCGCTGCCAAGCACGTCCGTAGAGCTTAAGAGCATCTAAAAACCTATTGTGCTCCTCCTCTGTCCATCGTTCACGTTGCTTAGTGATTGTATAAGGTTTCCTTGTCTGCCATTAAAGTAAATATAATGGCACTTTAAACAAAGAATTGCGACTCAAGCTATGAATACAAAAGACCAGAAAGGATTACGAATTTTAAAATTAAAGTAAAAGGATCGATATAGCCGTTGTAGTAGAGACCTTGACAACAAGTTCTTCTCCAGACGAGTAAGGGTCCATCTAAATACTGGAGCAGGGGGCTGCTTCAAATACAGAGGATGCTTCCTTTCAGCACTAAAAACCACAAATTTAAATAGCTTGGCCGTTGTGGTGGTGTTAATGGACACCCGACAACTGCAAAACAGAAAAATTAACAAAAACATTTGACACAGATCTACCGTTTCCCAATAATCATTTCTTCATCTGATAACTACTTAAACTTTTAATTAATTAAAAGTAGTCATATATGATTGTGTGTATGGCGAGAGGGAGACAAGACGCATCTCTGAATCTGAAAGAAGTACTAGTATTAGTAGTTAAACACAAGTAGGAGTTAATTTCTTATCCAGAATCCTCACCAAAAGGAACCGCCTGTTGCTTTAACCTTTCAAGTTCAATCAATTCCAGAAAAAAAAAAAGTAAAAAAAAGGTTCAATCAGTAAGCTCAAATACAATGGGCAAAATTTAATCAAATTCATATCACCAATATGCAAGAACAAATTAATGAAAACCATAAAAGGTACCTTCCATGATAGCCCTGGCGCAGTTCAGATCGGAATATTGATGAAATTTATCTGCGAGTTAATCAATTAATTAAAAATCGAACATTTCTGAGCTGTGACTTGAACTGAATGAACACCAAAAAGATAACAGAAGAGAATAGAAGAGAGAGAGAGAAGGGAGTTGGCTATGGAGGTTTTATTTTGATTTATTTTATTGAGGAAAAAGCGAGAGCCACTAGTAATTCAGGTGAAAAAAAATAGAAATTTGAAAATTAATTTGAGGCTGGAGATGAGCCAAGAAGTATGAGGAAAGTTGGCAAAGTGGGTCCAATGTCAATAGGATGATGCCATGTGGCATAAATATGGTGGCTAATATTCCTACTCCAGAAGCTCCCCCACCAGCCCTTTTCACTTTTTTGTTTTCTTTTTTATTAGATTACAGAGGATTTGCAATCTTGTTTCTCCTCCACAAACTCGAGTTGAGTCAGACTCACTGAGTGTACTAAAGTTTCCTGCGAGACCTACAAACCCCTGCAAAGCCTTTCTTGTGGAAACTAAGCCCATGTTTAAGCGGAGGTAGTGGGGGCAGTGCTGGGCTGTCCCCCAGCCCATATAAAACTCTCAAAAATGAAATTGTATAATTTGGGCTCAACCCACACTGCCTTCGCCCATATAAAATCTTTAAGAAGAAATTGTAAATTTTAATCCAAATATTAGCATTAGTCTAGTCCAGCATTGCCCTAGCCCATATAAAATCCTTACGAAGAAATTGTAAATTTTGACCTAAATATTAGCATTAGTCCATCTCTAGTTTGAATCTCAATCCAAGTCAATGCTCAATTATTCAAATTGTATTAAAGATGTCATTATTATTAATTACTGTTTTCATGACATTCATGAAACGTGAAATTTTATTGTCAAATTAGATATTTTATTTAATGCATGTTTGACTAAATTTACTTATAATTATTAATCAAATTTTATTGTAGCTAATTTGTATTGATTAGATCTAGAAGTAAATAGGGCCACTTCATTTTTTACTAAATTTAATAAATAATTTACTCTAGATTCAATATTGACAATAAAAAAAATATTTGTTAAAAATTATTTATTTATAAAGTAATTTATATAAAAGTATATTCTTGAAATCAAGTAAAAATGGACGTAAATTAAATTTAATTTCTTTAACCCTCGAAATTCTTAGTTGATTTTTCTCACTTTGGTTGAGATTCTTCACTCACTTTGAAATGTGACGATATAAAAAGTGATAAATTCACCAAATAGTATTTCAAGATAATAACATATGGATTATAGTTATATATTATCGACTGTGTGTTTCAATCAAACTTTAAGTTGTTTGGAAAGATTGGTCGTCAAAGTTATTAGAAGAGTACTCGCTAAGTAATTTTTCAAATTTTCATTAGTGGATATGTATTTTTGTTTATTTCTATCATGATTCGGTCAATCTATATTTTTTAAGGCAAGTGTCGATTTTTTATTTGGCTAAAAAATACAAAAATTTAGTGAAATATCTTAATGTGAGACATCTAAACACTTTTTTTTTTTTAATTTCATTGAGTTCCGTATTTTTTTTTATCCTTAATGTCACGAGAATAGCCTTCGAAACTCAATTTCTTGTGGTGTGAGTTTATTCGAAATTTTTTAAGTTTCAGCCCATCCTAACATCATTTTCTAGCTCCACCCCTGATTTCAGCTGTTTCTTCGTATGCCTTAGAATATGTCATTTCAAATGGAAATAATTTCACATTTTATTGTAAAAATGCATTTTGGAATAATAGATTGATGGAGAGTATGTGGTTAAAAAATGAAGAAAGGTTTTGAATTTATATGTAACATTATTTTATTAAAAAATGTGTAGTTGAAACGAAGATAAAGAACAATGTATAATGGCCATTTCCTCTCCTATCAAACTTCACCTAAAATTATGTTAACTTCACATGCATCTAATCTAATATAATCTAACTAGAGGGTTTTATGTCACTATTCATAAGCCATTTCCTAAATACAAGCCGAGCCGTATTAGCCGAACAGGAATTGTGCCCACTTGATGGCACTGTGTCTCAACCTTTTTCTCTCAACCACAAAAGAAAAGCATATCTTGCCTTTTCTCAATACTCTTTCCTCTCTCAACCGCAAAAAAAAAAAAAAAAAATTTTCTCTCAACCACAAAAGAAAAGCATATCTTGCCTTTTCTCAATACTCTTTCCTCTCTCAACCGCAAAAAAAAAAAAAAACTCTGATTCTCATTCCATCGAAGTATTTTCATCTTGTTGTTGTGAAACCTTATGCCTAAAACACTCGGGGGTTTAGGGATTAAGGAGTTAAACCCATGGGCGAAAAACACATAAAAGAATCTCTGCTTATTTACATGCGTTTATGTACACTAATAAGTATTTTTACCTTTATTTGATTTTTTATTGAATTTTGTGGGTTTTGTTTATTGTGTGCAGTAAGGGTGCGAAGAGGGATTTCAGTACGGTGATTTTGCAAAGGAAAAAGGTTGCTAATAGGCTAGAGTGGACGAGGCTGTTAACGATGATAATTCTGTGGTGGCTCTCCACCCTAATACTATGGAAAAGCTTCAGCTTTTAGAGGAGATACCATCTTAATCAAGGTTCGATCTTGTTCGTCTTTAGTGTTTGAATTAATAAGTGGGTTGTTTTCTTTCTTTTGTACTATGTTTGATTTTGTATGATTTTGAGGGTAGATTGTGATTGGGAAGTTGAGGGTGTTGTTGAATTTAGGGTTTTGGATGAAGGATTTAACGAAAGTTGGCCTCTTAGACATAAAATGTTTGTTCTTTGTCTGACAATGTGTTAGAAGTTGGATTGTTATTGGGAAGTTGAGGGTGTTATTGAATATAGGGTTTTGGATGAAGGATTAACAAAAGCTGGCATCTTAGACGTAAAAAATTTGTTCCTTGCCTGACAATGTGTTAGAAGTTGGATGTTTAGAGGTACACCTTGGATTTCTGCAATCTTTTTTGCTTTTGTTTTTTTAAAGCCTAGAAGATTGGGTTTCTTTAATCTGTCTTCCTTTCTTCCACTGAAACTTCTACAAATGAGTATATATACTTATAATTGAACCAGAAAAAGTGATTTAGAGTATTAAACTTGCCGTGTGTAATTGGAAATTACTGTTGTGGAGTGTTCTTTAAAGGGCGTATTAACAATAAGAGCGTGTTTGTTTCTTATTTTATAGTAAGCACGCATTTTAGAATAGTAGATTAGTAGAGAAGATATGTTAAAAAATAAAGAAAATTTTTAAATTTACGTGTAATATTATTTTATTGAAGAATGTATGGCTAAAAAGAAGATATAATGAAAATCAAACAGAGCTAAATAAATGTTGAACCCTAACCTTGAAGGTCCCCCACCGCCATGTCTTGTCCCTAGAGCATTGTGGATGAGGTAAATTGTGGAATGTGTCTCAGCAGGCCAGGTGCAAGAGTTGCTATACTTGTATCCACAAAGAGTCTAATTTCAAACTTTGTTAGAGACATGAATGAACCCTCGCACTGCGTTTACCAGCTCAGCTAAAATTACATCGCTTATGTTCTTTGCACTACTAAGCTATGACCCGAGAGGGGCAAACAGAGCTACATAAGATGGTATTTAATCTGAAGAGCTAATTTAAATGTCAACTTTTTTTTTATGCAAAACATGAATATTTAACAATATCAAGCCAATATTAGAATTGTAAGTTCTTTTATTTTGTCTTGAATCCCGATTCAAGAAGGGCTATCAAATGTAAACATTCTATTACATTTAATATCGAAAGAATACCCAATATCCCAATCTAAATAAAAGAAAAGATCTGACAATTGGTGCATATTCCAAATTCGAAGCAAGAATTGCATTCTATGTTCTGTTTAACATGTTTGAGTGTACAGAAAATTGACGAATCAAGTCGAACTCAGTTCAGTCAAACCCGCAGAGGAGAAAATTAAATGCATAAAGAAACCCAAATGCACTTCTAGTGGAGAAAACAAACCAAAATGAAGAGTAAAGAAATTGCTAAAAACAAATGAATTCATGAAAATTTGTTAGTCTTCATACACTCATTTTAACGTTGCATTACCTTTTTTTTGCATTCAAATACTTGTAAAATCCCATCTGAACCCCCTGCAGCCACCAGTGTGCAGCGGTCGTCCCAGGTTTGCCGCCAGCTAACGCTGCTAACAAAATCCCGGTCACATCCCTGTCCACCGCCACCGCCTGCGGCGGCTGCAGCCAGCGGTTCAAATCCCTGAACCCATATGGGCTGACCCCATCTTTTGTCATATACAAAAACTTGATTATTTTCTGAGCCACAGCATAATAATCCTCCACCCCTCCAAACTGATAAACCCACAAATCTTCTGCTGTTCGTGTGCCCTTTGTACGTTCGGATAATCCGATTATTTTCAGAATTCCACATCTTCAAGCAGCCATCAATGGCGGATGTTATAATAGTTTGAAAATCAAGAAATTTAACGTATGTAACTGCCTTTTGGTGCCCATCAAATACAAAAAAGGGGTCACACATTCTTCTTATATCATAGCCGTAGACTTTGCTATCGGCACAACCCACTGCCACCAATGCGCCGCCGAACGGATTGAATTCTACACAACAAACTGGGCTGGGCGCGGTTTTATTTGGCTGCACCGCGGCCAAGCACTTCCCTCCGTCGCCGCAACGTGGGTCCCACATCTGCATGGTGCCATCATCCGACCCGGATGCACCCAAAATCGGATCCCGACGCGAATAGTCCATGCTCCATACCCGTCTCCCGCCATGCTCATCCCTCTCAAAAACAGGCACTCTTCTCTCAAGATCATATTCCATTACAACACCATCGTAATCACCCGATCCCACGACCCGCCCACCCGACCCGGGCTTCCACCGAAGGCTGCTGAGCTTCGCCGGAGTACATATATAATAATCACAGGCAGTCGCATGATCCAGAAATGTTACACCGTGAAATATTGAAATCTCTTCATATGACAAAAGGGATTTCAAACTGTAAATTCGAATCTTTCTTGCTATTCCACCAGTGGCTAAAAAATTATCACTGGGGTCGAATTCTATAACACCAAGTGTATCAGAAACAACTCCTCCATTAACGGCGGTGGAAGAAACTACAGTTGAAAGATTGAATTCCCACTCACATCTGGCTCTTTCTTCCTCTGGTTGTTTTCCTTCATTTTCGAATTCGTGTCCTGTTTCTGGAATTTCTTTGTTGGGTTCTTCTTGGTTTTGATGCAGAAAATGGGAAGAAAAGGCTTTCATTGCCCATTCATATGGAATTGATGCGACTGTCGGGTAGCAGAGGAGAAAGCTGTTGGAGTTTTTTTGGCTTTCCAACCAATGAAAGGTTCCTATGGATTATGGAACCTAACTTACAACTGTATCCACGTATCAAGTTGATAAATATGATTATTCCTTTTATCCTATATATTCTTCTTTTTTTCCATTTTAAAATAACAATTTTCCATGATTGCCCCCTAACATTTGCATCCATAACAATAATGCCTCTTTAATATATACGTATATATTTTTGTGCTTGTGTGCAATTAAATATGCACCATTGGATTTCTCTTTTAAAACCCTGGATTTTCGTTTTGACATATTCGAGCATGCCAGTCAATACCCATAAAATGATAGAGCGATACAATGTAACACTACGGGTGCCAGAGGTGGAGCTATGAGGGGGTGGCGACAGCCTAGCAACATTATTCAAAATCTAAAAAAAAATAAAATTGGTCCCCATTATTTTCAAAATACATTTTTCTCTCCACACATTATTTAATAAAATAATATAGCACGCAAACTCAATTTTTTTCTTATTTTTTAACTACACATTCTCCATAGGTTGTAAAGGATGAAACTGGTAGTAAAAATAAGGATTTAGCATGAAATGCTTTAACCTTGATTCATATAGAAATAATTCACCAGCTTTTATCTAGACAAGAATGACTATTCATGAAAGAAACACGATTTTGTAACTTGATAAGGAAATTAGGGTAAGATTCAATCCAAGCCCTAGTATAAAAACTGGGATAGAAAGTGTTATGGTCGCTAATTTTGGAAAGTGATCCTGGCCCACCATCCTATAAATATAACAATCATGCTACAAGTACATAATTTTCTACCTAACGTGTTATCGAATTGACAAGGGGGGCCTGAGGGTGTGTTACCGAATTAACAAGTGGCGGCCCCCCTATTAGGGGGCGCCTGAGCCGTCACTTGTCAATTCAATAATCAATTAGGTAGAAAATTGTGTACAACAAGACTAATTCTAATTCTAAAATATGAATTGAGAATTTGAGACAATTCTCCCCTTGAACGTAATATAATTCTAATATCTAAGAGTTATTGCTTTTGAAAATATTTCTTTGTGAGATGAGCGAATGCAGTATAGAGCAAGTAAATAATTTTCTCATCTAATTTTTAATAACTTGATTTTTAAACGAGATGGTTTGACGATTTCAATCACAAACAAAGCTACTTGCAAGTTTTCAAAAGGTGGGTTTTTGGGTATTTCACATGGCATTGACTACTGAAAATTAAAAAATGAAATGAAAATTTGTATTTATTTATTGTATTGTAATCAAGTGGATGAGGAACAATAGAAATGGTGGTGGTTTCTGTACCTCAAGTCCATGCCCCAATGATGTGGACACAGGTTGTTAGAAGCCACTGTCTTACGTGGTCTAAGCAAAACCTTTTGTCCCTTCGAATATTGTCTCTCAATTTACTCGTCTAAAAGAAGATCAAAAGTACCTAACTAATCACCAATAAATGCGAATCCAACTTGCTTTATATGGTGTTGGGTGTATCACAAGCCATCGATCTTGTTTATGTTTTAACATTATGGGATATATGTTTTCCTTTTTATTAATTATTATTAATATCATTGTTCGTTTTTTATATAAATGACATTAAGCCCATGTTTGATATGGGTTAAAATTATATTTTAATATAAGTCAAAGTTGATAATTAATATTTAATTGGCATGTTGGTGAGAATTAAAATAAATTTTTTTAGTAATTTTGATAAAAAAAAAAATATCGATGAAATGTGTAGTTGAAAAGTTGTTAATCCCATTAAATATGTGGTTGAAAAATCATCATCAAACATTTAGCTCTTGTTTGATCCATAATTTTTTTCAAAATATATTTTCTCTCTCTTTTTCTCAACCACACATTTTTCAATAAAACAATATTACAACTAAATTCGAAACTTTCTTTATTTTTTAACCATACATTTATTTCAAAATGTACTCTACACAAAAAATCTGATTTTAATTTAAATTAAAGTCAAACAATTAATATCAACTACATATTTCCAACCATACATTTCAAAAACTTCTATCACAATCTTTTTAAAAATCTGATTTTAATTTACATCAAACACCCGCTTAGTTTAATTAGTGGGCCTTGAATCCTTCATTCGTGTGTCTCAACCTTCCTTTTATCTCTATGCTCTCTAGGCAATAAATGCTCAATCAAATTACTATCCAAATGTATCAAGTTGTTATGAATGTCCCACGTATTGTAATGTTTGAGAACATTTTTTTTAACAAAATAATTTTCTATTTTTAAGGTTTAGCCCTTGTTTTGTGGCCAAGGCCCTTTTTTTTTTTTAGAAAAATATTGTTTTAAATAGTGAATTTTTTAAGAATGTGTAGTTAAAAAGTAAAATAAATAAAAATAAATTTAAATGTAAAATATTTTATTGCATAATGTATGATTGAAAGTGAAAACGTAGAAAAAATAATTTTGAAATGATAGAAGATAAATAGGGATGAACGTGGTTAAAGATAGAACGGTATTATAAGCAAAGTATGTGGCTTCTTGTTTGCCAACGTGTGCCTCTATCATATATAGGATTTCAATTTAAATTTCAAGGCATTATTATCCAATAGATAAGATACACAATGGGACCACAAATTAAAACTGTCAGCTGCCATGACAAACCTATCTCAATCATGCCACATTTACCTCATGTTTTATATCAAGTTTGGTATTATATTTGATTTTAACAATATTTTTGTCGATTGATGATCAGACTTTCTACACGTAGAGAAGATGTCAAAAATATTGTCAACCACAAGTATACAAGAAGCATAATTCAACCTATTTTCTTGTGATGGAATGAGTTTGTACTCAAATTTACATGTATTTTATCCACCAGAGAGAGAGAGAGAGGGAGATGGTAGTTGAACACTGAAATGTACTTCGATGGACCTGGAGAATTAGATTGATAACTTCAAGCTTATGCTTTGCATTACCTCTTTACTTTAGTCAATCGAATGTAATCGATTCTAGTGCAACATAAATCGGTGCTTAACACCAATAATGTCAAATAGCATTATCCTTTCTTACGTAGATGGCCATGTGGGTTTATACAAATCAATAAAGGAATCTTGCATGACTAGTTGAGGTTTTTAAGTGGGACGCGCTAGAAGTCCCATCCTCTTTAAGGGGAGCAAGCCAATTGGATCCCCAACCAACTTTTTTGTGACATTTGAATCATTGGTCTCCTTAGTTTTGATTCTTTTGAAGGACTTGAATTTTTCCATATGAGTTCTGTTGAGGGATGGGTTGGGTTGAGTCGATTTTCAGGCCAACCAGAAATCAAACAATATTCTGTTTGCTAATGGGAAATTAAGCAAAATCCTACATTTAAACTTTACACTTGGCTTATTAGCACAAAACGTCCATATGTTTTAATTTCTTTGCATTTTCATCCTTATGTCAACGTCATTATGTTCATCTAATGTGAGTTCCACCGTTAAATGCACAACTGGACTTACTTTTTGATTTGAAACTCGAAGGGTAAAATGATCAGTCCACTTCAAAAGTCTTTTTCCCCATGACATACACACGATTTACCTTCTATCTTCTCTACTGTTCACGTCCCGCGTGCATCCATTTCTTCATCCCGTTTTCGTATCATATAATTTTTTTCCTCTTGTAATGGGTTATTCTTTGCATGCAATGGAGGACAAACTGGTGTGAAGGTATTATTTTGCTGTGGATCTGTTATTTTTTATTTAACTGTTCGAAATTTCAAACTATGAGCAATTGAAGCTTCCTTGCTACTTTTTATGTAATTTATTGTTGTTTTTTTTACAGGATTTTGTATCGAATCAAAATGCTTCCACCAATTATTAGAGAGCCTGGCAACGACGCACCCACCTATGGTAGGAACGCTATCAATTCATGATCATTGTTTTCCCTTCATTAATTTTGTTGCTCTATGAAATTAAAGATTGGAACTCTATTGAAATGAGAAATGGAAAAGACCTTCAACACTGAGGGAAAATTTTGGGGGTTTGTACGTATTCTTCTGAAATTACATGACATTGGTGTTTCTTTTTCACTCCGTGACATGACCGATTACGGATCAGTCCAACGACCCTAAGTTTGCTGTATTTGTATCTGCCAAGAAGTCCTAAGCCTGTAGCTTGACATCAGAGGTTCATCTTTTAATCACCTACACAACTTTAAATAAATAACACAGGCAACTTTCATAATTTCTTATGCAATTGAACAGAGCTGAGAAGGGAAAACATCCAAGAAATACAGCAATTCAGAATCAATATAAAAATCACTTAACTTTTAGACTAAAAGCACCCCTATTATTAGTTACTTTATCAACTATTTATTACAAATCAATATTCCTTGTTCCCGAAATTCTTGCACCAGAGCTGAGAAGGGATTGGGCGAACAGGAAGATGTGGCCGTTGCTGTAAGAAAGAGTTTTATTGCTAAATGAATAAATCTCGATGGAATATAAGAATCATTACAATATTTTATTTCATCCTTAAGAGTAAAGCATAAAAAATAATCTATTAAATCACTATTCCAAAATGCATTTTTTACAAATAATAAAAAAAAATAAAATAAAAAAAAATTGGGCTCAAACATGCTGCTAGATAGAAAAATGTTAAATAGTAACGTGGACATTGGTGGAGATTATTTGATCGGTAGAAGGTGCACGTGTACTAGAAATTGTTAATGTAACCCTTGATAAGCCCACACAAGAGGGGCACAGAGAAATCACGGAACAAATAACACTATTCAAGTGTTCATTGCAATCACCTTGTATTATACCGGAAAACAAAAATCATTTTGTTCATGAAAAGACCTTGGCACGTAAAGAAACATTTATTTTGACATATCTTTCACTTCGTATACATGCACATACGGATTTTTCAGCATTCTTTTTAGTGATGTACCATCCATGTACCACATCTTGAGAATTTTGAAATTTGAGCATAAATTTTTATGTGCATCCTCATCCTTATTACACCAAATCTGATGCCTGTTCATATCCATGATTCTCAAGTTCAACAGAGCCAAAGAAACCCCACAGACAATATTGGATTCTCAAGGAGTCCACTCGTTTAGTAGACAAATGTTAAATAGGACGTGACTGTGGGATGTTAGCAGAAATGTCTTTGATCCACCAGATGAAACTCATAAACTAGAAATTGCTAATCTACAGCTTGATAACCCTGCACTAGGGGGTGTCCCCATGTACTGAGAAAAATCGAGGTATAGAGAAAGGTATTCAAGTTTTAATTTTTTAATCACCTAGAGGCCATTAATTTCAAATGTTCTTTTTATCAACATATCTTCTATGTATAGTATCTTGAATTCTCAAAGTGCATTCCACTCAATTAGACACAGATTGTTTCCTTTGAAAAATATAGATTTGCAAGACGAAGTGCGGCTAAGTGTCCAACTCACATTGGTGGTTTGGCTAATAAAGGGCCAATAAATATTGCATGGTGATGTGAGCTTATACATCCAAATGCAGCCTAAATTTCACCATTTCAGCATTTGATGTTAGGTTGCAATTGGTTATCCAAAGATAACATATAGTATATGTATTCCAACTTGAATAATCAAACACTTCAATGGCAGCTATTATGCTACACAGGTTAGCAACGGACAGTGTTAAAGAAAACAGGATGTTGAACATTTCAATACCAAGCACTAACAAACATGCCTAAGCCATTTAGCTCCCACATTGCAACCAACAGGTAGTAAGAATTCAACAAAGCTATAAGATTCAATGTAAACATATAACTCGATCCAAACCAGAACCCTAATCCTAATTCGAAATACTCCACAAAATTAATCTATCAAATAACAAAGACACATCAACACAATAATCAATTAAAAGAAAAGAGCGTGTACGAAAAGAACCTCGAGCACGGCGGACTTCATGGCGATTGGGATACAGATAAGGACGATTCCGAACATGGCAAAGGCGGTGTTCCGCTTCTAGTGTTTGGGATGACAGTACGGCCCACCTGACATGCTCCACACCTTCGCGCTGAAATCTCCTCCGTGTGTCCCACCTGCATGGTGGTGCTCTCCTCCCGCCATTTTCTTGACACTGTAGTACTTTTCGCTGAATCTGCTGCATAAAAAATGAAGCGAAAATGTAGAATCGGTGAGACTGCCCTGGCAGGGGTGGCAAACAAGCTACTCGGCTCGTTGCCCACGAGCTCGAGCTCGTGGCTCGTTATAAAAGCTCGACTCGTTACTCATGGGCGAGCTCGTACTGTAGCGAGCCGAGCGGCTCGGCTCGTGGCTCGTCTTTTTTATTTTTTATTTTTTTAACTATTCTTCTCTTAAAAAAAATTTATTAAAAAATAAAATAAAATTAGACAAGCTGCTCGTCAAAAACGAGCCGAGCCTACCGAGCTGCTCGGTTCGTGCTTGGGCTTGTTTTTTGACGAGCCCAAGCGACTTGTGGGTCGCTATAGTATGAGTGGTCGAGCCGACGAGCCACTCGGCTCGATTACCACCACTATGCTGAACTAAATTGGGGATCCGAATAAATGGGTTTGATTTCATTTCGAGTCACTGTCTCGGGTGGGTGGGTTTCGTCTAACGGGTTTGAATATTTGGGGGAGATTGTGTGATTGGCTTTTCATTTGATACTCAGGATCTTTCTTTTTTCCATTTTTTTTGGAGGCTGGTGCAATTCTGCTAAGTACGTTAAATTTACTTTAAATATTTATATATATATTTTTACGATTCGATCGCCAGCTCTCCTTTCATCAGGTCACCAAATTCCTTAAGCCTTCGACACCACGTGTAGCTTAGAGAATTACAGCATTTGACTACGAACCATGATGTCCGATGTTTGAATCTTTCGTTATTATTATGTATTTACCAAAAAGTTTACTTTTTAAATACGTAAGTCTCATTAGAAAAGTTAAATATAGCCAAACATTAGTGTATAAATGCTTAGTCACAATTTCGTTTTTCTGAATTTCATTTTCTTATGTAGCTTATGTTTGTCTATTCATAAAAATTGCATTATTTTGTCTATAATTTAGTTTTTTACTAATAAGTATATTTCAATCTTGTGTGTGTGTGTGTGTGTG
>CAIGRL010204149.1:0-15871 GCA_903798325.1 Fraxinus xanthoxyloides | reverse complement strand
TTCTCGGTCGCTACAATTTTTTTCCCTTTTTGAAACAAAAAATAAAAATAAATGGTAGTGCAATCAAATTCAAACTTGGTGCTGAAATTTTTTCGAATTAGTAATTTTCCAAAATAGATTAGCTTAATCAATTGAATTAATTTATTGTTTAAAATGTTTTATCATGTGTATGTGTATTTTTTATTTTGTTTTTTTATTCAATTAATATATATATGTTTCTTTAATATCTACCAACATCAACTCAATACATGTGCTTACTAAAACCATCTTTGAGGATTGAAAATAGAACGCCTAGATCGTTCTTGGCCGCATAGACTTAGACATAGCGTTAAAGATTGAACAACCATCCGCATTTACAGATAGAAATTCCGCCGATGAAAAATGAGATTTTGATAAGTGGGATCATTCAAACTACATGAGTCTTATGATCATGAAAAGTAGAATTTCATAATTATTCAGGGGCACTGTGTTTCATAAAGTAACTACTACCAAAGAGTTTTTTAGGAAATTGAAAAATGCTTTGCGAAAAGCTAGGCAGAAACTAGTATAGTTTTAATAAAGTATAATAGTAAAGGAAACATAATGGAGTACATTTAGAGATTTCTCATATTACTTCAAAACTAAAGGCAATAAAGCTTAAGCCGTCTGATATTTTGCTTGTGCATTTGGTTTTTATTTCTCTTTCTGCACAATTCAGTAATTTATGGTAAGTTATAACTGTCAAAAAAACAGGACTTTTAATGAACTCATTTCATATTGTGTACAAGAAGAAAAAAGGCTGAAGCAAAATAGAACTACAAGTGCTGACTTGGCTAGTACATATAAGGATAAGTTCAAGAAAAGAAAGAATAAAGAACTTGCATCTGGTGCAGTTCAAAAGAAACAGTAGAAACTTGAAAATGATGAATCATCTAGCTATTACTTTATAGAAATTTAGGACACTTGAAGAGGGATTGCATCAAATTCCACAATGCAGTGTAAAAATGTACGTTTCTCACTATTGTTTGTTCAAAAGTTAATTTAATTTTTGTACCTAGACATACTATGAGGATTGATTTTGGTGCTACTACTTATATAAAGGGTTGTCTGAATAGTCGAAAGCCAAATGATGCCAAAAGATTCATTTATGTCGGTGGTGATGAATCAGTTGAGGCTATGGGGACTTTTAGATTATTATTAAAGACTAATTATTACTTAGATTTGAAAGAGACTTTTGTAGTATTATTTTTTAGACGAAATTTCGTTTCTGTTTCTGTATTTGACAAATATGATTATTCTTGTTCATTTGGAAATAATAAATTTAATACAAATATCGTTGGTATTGGTTCTTTATCAGTGTATGATAATTATATTTGCTAAATACGTGAAAAACGCGTAGTTCGACCCTAACTATATCTAGAGGGGGTGAATAGGTATTATATACGGAATTAAAATAATAATTAATTAGGAACATGTCACTAATTAATTATCTCTAAATAGTTATTCAATCATGTCAATTTAATCATATGTTTAAATACCACAGACAATGAAAACAATAAATGAAGCAATAAATAAGAGATGGATGATCACGAAGAAATCCAATTGGGAAAAACTCTAGGCATTTTGCCAGGCAATCCACTATGATTTTAACAACTTACGATTTATTAGACTAGACGACCCGTACTATTTGATCTCCAGACTGCACTCCTTACAGCTCTTCCAAGATTCCGTGCTCCCATGCACTAATCCTCAGCTGCTGTTGTCAAAGCTCTATGTGAAATTTGCTACACTACAACACTCCTAACCTTGCAAAATTGTCTATCTCTCATGAATCAACGAAGAAAACCTTGTTCTTCACATACTGGAACTCCAGTCAACTTCCCTCGATCTTCAGAACTCTAACCGGATATAGAGAAAAGACAATTTGGTATTTGAATTATTGGAACGATATTTTTCTTACCAAAACAATCAAAATAGACGAAAGTTGAAAGATAAAATAGAATGAATCTCTCACAGATGAAACTCTCTCAATGTTCAACCTTGTAAATTTTCGTACAAATGTGTTTTGGTATATATAAGTAGGTTAAGAAACGAATGAGTTAGGTAAAAAGTTTTTAAATCGTGAAATAAAATTTTCTCAGATAACCACGTCGCTCAAGCGAGGGCTCAACGACGGTCGAGCGAGAGCTTGTCTCTCAAATGAAGGAGGGACGACAGTCTAGTAACGATATTTCTGCTTTTGTAGTTCGAGCTAAATATTGGCGACAGTCTAGCGAAAATTCACACTGTTTTTCCTCCTTTTGCTATTCTCGAACCCTAGACCTAATAACCATATTTTCAGCTATTTGCACATTACTCCTTGACTTTTTAAACACAGTACAATTTAGTCCTTTTGTTTACAGAATTGCCAATTACAAAACATATAAAACCTAATAATAATTTTGCCTCATTTAATGAAACATTGCATTGAATTCACTTGGTATTAGATGTAAATTAACCAATAAGAATTTCACTTCATTATGACGTAAGTGATTAGGTCAAATCTCTCGGAACATAATTGAAAAGCTTGTGTCAGAAGGAATTCTTGATCCCCTTAATTTCTTGGACTTTAATGTTTCAGTTAATTACGTTAAGGAGAAATAAACAAATATAAGGAAATTCGGTGCCAATTGAGATTCAAACGTCTTAGAATAAAATAAGTCAGATCTGACGTGGCTATGAATACTATAGTAGATATGACAGATCAAGAGAACGACTTCCGGGGCCTTCTGCTAAATTCCTTAAGGAATGTAGAATCATCCCACTATACACCATGTTAGATTTTCTAGCATGAAAGGTATTGCTAAAAGACAAAACATAACACTTAAGGATATGATAAGGAGTATGATTAGTCATTTCAACTTACTAGAATCTCTCTAAGGAGAAACATCTACAAGTTGAACCTTGCATTCTCAATAGAGTACCAAGTAAAGCAACTGTCAAAACTCCTTATGATCTTTGGACAGGAAATAAGCCCAGTTTGAAGCATTTACACATTTGAGGTTGTCCAGCTTGGATAAGGCCTTATAGGTTAGGAATGGTGTCTTTTGGGAAAGAATATGTAACTATTCATTTTGTTGTCATTGACAATGATCAAGATCAAGGATAAATTTCTGTTTTAGATCTTGTTAAGGATGACATTGGATTGGTTAAAGAAAATTCATTCAACTTTCATCAAGTAATATAAATGAATAATTCTCAAAAGTGGATTGATGCCATGAATGAGGTATAAAGTCCACGAAAAAATGACATTTGGGAACTCATCACATTGCCTAAAAGTATAAAGCACATTGGTGGTAAATGAATATTTAAAACCAAGAAGGATTTGAAGGGTGAGTGGAAAGATATAAGATTCATCTTGTTGTAAATGGTTTTACTCAAGGGAAAGACAATGATTATGAAGAGACTTTTTCTCTTGTTTCGATGAAAGATTCTTTTAGGACTATTATGACACATTTTAATCTTGAGCTACATTAGATGTATGCAAAGACGGGATTTTTGAATGGTGACATTGATGAGACAATTTATATAGTGCAATTGAAAAACTTTGTATTAGAAGACCCAAACAAGATGGTTCACAAACTATAGAAATTAATATATGGTTTTAAGCACGCTTCTCATCAATGATATTACAAATTTCATCAAATAATTAGCTTGTTTAGTTTTAAGATAAATTCAGTTGATGATTGTGTATATCACAAGTTCAGTGGAAATATTGATATTATATGTCAATGACATGCTAGTTGCTTGCAATGATGTAGGCTTACAAAAAGAAATCAAGAGATTTTTATCAAAGAATTTTGAAACGAAAGATCTTGGTTACCCATCTTTTGTATTAGGAATATAGATACATCGGAGCCGTTCTTTGGGTATTCTTGAATTATCACAAAAGAGCAATATCGAAAAGGTACATAGAAGGTTCGCCATATAAGATTGTAAATCGATGATATCCTTGTTGTTAAGTTAGACAAATTCAGCCTAAATCAATGCCCTAAGAATGACCTTGAAGAAAAGGAAATGCAGAAAACTCATTATACTTTAGCAGTTGGAAGTTCAATGTATGCTCAGGTATGCGCACGTCCTAATATAGCATTCATTATTAGAATATTAGGTAGATATTTAAATAATCATAGGATGGATCATTGGAAAACGACCAAGCGAGTTATGCAGTACCTATATAGAACAAATGATTACATATTGGAAATCAGACCAATTCGAGATCAATGTTTATTTTGATTATGATTTTGTTGGATGCCAAACAATTAGAGATCCACATTGGAATATGTCTTCCTATTGGTTGGATGAGCTATATCCTGGAAGAGTGTTAAGTAGACACTCATAGCTTCTTTAACCATGGCAATAGAGTTTGTAGCATGTTATGAGACATCTAATCAAGGAATATGGCTATGAGATTTCGTCATTGTGCTTCACATTCTGGATGGAGTTGAAAGTCCACTTAAGTTATTTTGTGATAATAAATCAACAGTATTATATTCAAACAACAATAGGAGTTCAACAAAATCTAAGCTTATAGTTATCAAGTATCTAGTTTTTAAAGAAAGAGTTCAAAGGGGTCAAGTTACAATAAAACGTGCTAGAACAAACTCCATAATAGCAGATCCATTACTAAAGGGCTACCATTCAAGGTCTTTCTTAAGCATACTGCTCATATGAGTATTGTATGTTTTGATGATATGTTAGTTTAGTGGGAGTTTGTATATTGGATGTTCTGTTTAGACACATGATTTTATTTATACACATTCAAGTTTAATTCAGAAATAAAGTATTAATCTATTTTCACTCTGATTAAAGTTTATGATTTGATATCATTAAAAAATAAGGTAGGACAAGTTGAAAATAAGCACGTTTGGATCATATTACAAATAATTTCCATGTTACACATTCATACTTGATTTATGTTATTTGATTGTGTTGATATACAAGCTATTGCAATTCATCTTAACTCAATCAAATGACATAAATCAAGGCTAGAAAGCGAAGTACAAGATNAGCATACTGCTCATATGAGTATTGTATGTTTTGATGATATGTTAGTTTAGTGGGAGTTTGTATATTGGATGTTCTGTTTAGACACATGATTTTATTTATACACATTCAAGTTTAATTCAGAAATAAAGTATTAATCTATTTTCACTCTGATTAAAGTTTATGATTTGATATCATTAAAAAATAAGGTAGGACAAGTTGAAAATAAGCACGTTTGGATCATATTACAAATAATTTCCATGTTACACATTCATACTTGATTTATGTTATTTGATTGTGTTGATATACAAGCTATTGCAATTCATCTTAACTCAATCAAATGACATAAATCAAGGCTAGAAAGCGAAGTACAAGATCATAGGGGCATACCCAAAAAAAAAACAAGGCTAGAAATATATGCTTCCTAGCACAAAAACAATATCCTAGATTAATGTTAATAACCTAGCCACAAGAATCAGAAATATCTGCAAAAAAACCTCATGAGTATTGGAACCATCTATTCTTATCAGATGGAACCAAGCCTTACATAAATCCACTCGTACACAAATAGAAAAAACAATAGACTAGTGTTTAGGAGCCTCACCATGGGTCTAAGCATTACGCTCGTGCCAAATAGCATAAATCGAAGCCACAAATATCAAACGAATAACAATGGAGTGCACTGATCTCCCACAAAACTGCTCCGTCCAAGAAAGAGTTTCTATCCAACTTCGCTGAACCCAAGGCAAGTTAAATTTAGCATGCATAGCATGCCAAATGCGCTTAAAAAATGGCAGGCAAATAAAAGATGATCCAAATCCTCCACCGAACAACCACACAACATCCAACGCATAATCTGTAACAAACCAAAACGAAAAAGCTTTATTTGTGTATAGAGGCCACCTTGAATTACTAGCCAAAGGATAAATGCATTATGGGAAATACACTTGGGGAACCATACAACGTGATGTCAGGTCACCCTAGGGCAGCGAAGTCGAAGAGACTCCCAAGAACTCCGAATAGAGAATACTCCATGCACATGATCCACCCATCGTAAGACATCCTCTCTAGTAATATTCGGCAAAAACAAAGTATCACCCTCAACAATCTTCCACATTATCTTGTCTACTTAATCTAGAGTCATGAATGATCCTCTCACCAAAAATCTTCTCTAAATGGCCAAGAGGATGTTAATTATCAAACCAAACCAAAACTAGTCTACCATTACCAATTCTGAATTGCATTTTGTCCCTCCCTATACCCCGAAGTCCAAGAATCTTCCTCCAACTCAAAGAGCATCTCCAGGACACTTCAATTCCCAAATACTCCACCTCTAAGTAAGTAACATTGTGCCCATATAACCCAAATCGAAGAGGCAGAATCCGTACAAAGGGACCAAAGGTGGTTTAACATGGCAACCTTATTCCAAATCTCCATGTTCCATGGACCCAAACCACTATGCTCTTTGGCATACAAATCTTTGACCAAGTCACTTTAGTACCATTGATGCTAAGGTCACAACCTTTCCACAAGAAAGCCTATAGAGTTGCCTCCACTTGCTCGATCACAACCTAAGGTAAAATAAATATCGAAGACCAACTAACTTGAATAAAGAAAGCAAAGACTTAATAAGTTGTAACCTACCCAAATAGGAGAGTTTGCGGCAAGTCCAACTTTTAGCCTTAGCTATAATACAATCCACCAAGACCTTACAATCCAAAGGTCTTGATTTGGTAGAGATAAGTGGAACACCAAGATAACGTACCGGTAGCACACTCTCATTATACCCCAAAACATCAAACAATTGATCCTTAAGATATGAAGAAACAACACTAGCAAATAGATTACTCTTATCTGGATTATGAATAAGATCAGAAAGTGCTTTGAATCGACTAAAGCACTCTCCAATGAGAGAAACAGAACCAACCTCAGCTCTACAAAAGACCATGAGATCATCAGTAAAACATAAGTAGGCGATCTTCTCCTTCTCAGATCTTCAGGGGTATTTAAACGCCTGCTCAGCAACCATCAACTTTATTAACCCTGAAAAGACCTCCATTACAAAGACAAACAAATAAGGTGACGAAGTATCTCCTTGTCTCAATCATATCGTACCAACAAATAAACCATGCAACTCTCCATTAATGGAAATCGAAAACCGAGTGGTAGTAACACACTTAGTAATCCACGTAACAACCATCTCGGGAAAACTAAGGAAATAATGAATTCCGTCCAATTATTACTTTTTTCTCAAATTGGAACTCTTTTTTCTTCCAATCATGAAAGGGAACATTAGTAGAATGCAATAACCATATTCCAAGAGTTATCTCCTATTTTCAAAATAAGTCCTCTAAATTAGGACTTTTGATGCAATAATTTCAACACATAAAGTATAAATAAGATAAATAGCGTATAGAGTCATGCCACGACATGCCCTCCTGTAGAGCTAGGTTACGTCCACTCCTCTAGTTTCGTTCATAAGGTTTTTATTGAATGAAAAAAGAAAAATAAAAAGAAAAAGAAAAACTAAGCATAAAAATAAGTAAACGGCCATGGCCTAGTTTGGGCGGTGATGGGTCTAAATAATTTTAGACATTTCGTTTCTTGCTCAATGCACAAAAAAAGGTTTCTATAAGGCCATTTTAAAAAATAATGTTATGTAGAATTAGTAATGTTGAACATCGGTCTACGTGTTAACATATCGTAGTTACAATTAAATGTGTCATAATTCCTTACATTTAATTAAATCTCTAATTTAGTGACACTTGTCATGCCACCTAGACTCATGTTAATACTAGTGGTGCTATATAGCATTACTCCACTTTAAATCTCTAAATATAGTTCAATTTACTCCTACAATGTATACCTAAGAACATAGAGAGCATTTATTCTCATTTAGATCCAAAATACAATTGACGGAAAATGAAATAAAATCATATTTCTTCTGGGTGAAATTGTTGAAAAAATAGATAGACGGGATATTCTTTACTACAATAAATAAAATGACAATACAAACTTACAAGAACAAGAAAGGAAATATGGAATGAAGATTAGATTGAGACAATAGTTGAACTCTTTGTTCTCAAAACAAATTTGCTATAGGTGCCGATGGTGGATAGGCAATCGCCTCCCAAGATACAACAATCTCTTTCTTGTAATGATAGTACTTCAAATCACAAGAAGTAGTCAACCAAACTATGATTTTGTACTCATTTTCAATGGAAGAAAGGACAATATGATGTAGGATTTTTGCTTGGATTTATGATGTTTATGTATGCAATGAATACTTGGAAATGAAGTGAATGAAACCAACATGGCAAGCGGGGAGAGGCAATTTATAGAGGTTGAATGGTTGCAGTCGGAAACACACAATTCAAAAATCATCTTGTTCATGAATAATCATATCTGTTCAAAAACTGCTCGCTGACCTCTGAAGAGATTTTTTAGTAGTTGATCGCCGTGGTCGATTTATTCTAAAATTTTCCATTTTAGTTAATTCCAAAATTCTATTTTATCAACCTTACTTCATTCATCAATTTTTCATTAATTCGAAAATAGTTTTCAACATTTAAATATACCAAACTCATCTACTCGAGGAGTAGAACACGTTCGACCAATTTTCCGCTAAAATCAAATAGTGGTACCCATACAAATATTTGGTTAAATATTGATTAAATTAATTCTTTTTCTTAACTATTTACAACAAAAACTTGACCTATAGTCTAAAGAAGGAAAATTGAAATTAGTAAAGAACGGAAATTTAGATTTATTTAAAAAAAAAAAATCCTAGCCAGCCTTTGTTTTTGAAAAAATACTACATATCAAATCTCCATAATTTCAGCCAATTTCATCCAACAATTTTAAAGATGTCATTTCAATCTTTTCTTCCAAATCCAGAAAAATCCATAAAAAATAACAAACTCCATTATTCAAAAGACATTATATATGCAGTGGAGATTAAGATGAGTTTTGATGAATAAATGTCTTGAGAGTATAAAGTCATAATATTGCTAAATGTCAAACCCCTAAAACTTATAAAGAAGTTAAAAAGGCAATTAAGAATGGTAGGGATACCTAAACAATTTTCATTGAATCCTTTAAAAGTGAGGAGCCAAAAATAAAACTAAAAGACAATAAAATAATGTGGTTAAGTCATATGTAAAGGGGTAGATCACAATATACACGAATTTGAAATCAAGATTATCAAAACAATGGTGAATCACGGAGTAATGGTAAAAAAAAAAATGATAAAGATAGGTTTAGATTAAAGTCAAAAGAAAATGGTAAAAAAAAAATGTTATGATTGTAGTAAAACTCATTTTATAAAAAAATTCTTTGAAGAGAAGAATAAATAAAAGGTTAGAGGGATAGAAAAGCATAAGTTGTGAGGATTTTTAATCGAGCATGTCAACTTATATGTAAAATACTGTGTATTAAATTAAATGTTATCAAATTTAAGTAAGCTCGTTTAAAGTGATCTAATAAGGTTTCGGTATTTTGGGTTTTAAAGCATCCAAATTAAAGTGTGGGCGTTTATGTACCAGACATGTTCCTAATTTCATAATGGGTCGAATTAGGTAAATAGGTAGTTAATATATATGGTTATGGTCCCCGGATCACATGTTATGTTTATTCTATTCTAACTTCCATCATTAGAGAGAAACAAAGGAACAACATGTTAATCTAAAAGACTAAAATCGTATGACTTGTTCATTGCGATAATCATGTCTAATTCAAGTACGCTTCCGCTTTCGGTTTAAATATTCTTAATGATCCAACATGAACGATTCATATGGTAATAAATAATATTTTCTCCAACAAGTGGTATCAGAGTCAATTCATGTTGAATTATTGAGAATCAATTTTTTGTTTCGTTCTTGTCATAATTTCATTATTTTCAAATTTACCAATTCTTGTTTTTTAAATTTTGTTAAATTTGAAAATTATTTGGTCTAAATTTAAGAAATTCAGAAATTTAGTTTTTTTTTATCTAAAAAAAATTGAATTTTTGGCAGCCACATTGCAGCGCCACCGGGGCAGCAGTACGCTACCGCGAGCTGTCCAGGTGCTGCGAGGAGCAGTACCGCAACTGCACAGCAGCGGCAACAGGTACCGCTACGTGTTGTAGCAGGGCTTGTACCGCTGTAGAGGCAGCAGTGCTCGCTTCTGCTGTCGGTAGCGACGCTCGTATTCGGGTTTTTGGGGGGCAGCGCCACACCCCGGGGTTCTATTTTTCTAAGGTTTTAGGGTTTGGGTGAATTTTAGGGGACGGGGGCTTGAGGTGTAAATTTGAATATTTCAGGTGCATTGGTTTTAATTTCACATTAGGGTTCATTTTTAAAGTATAAGCCCCTTAACTTTTAAGATTTGGTTATTTTAGCCCCCTAGGTTAAATTCATCCAATTGGGCCTTTAAAGTATTGGGTTTAATAATTTAGTCCCTAAAGTTTGAAAATTAATTAATTCTGGGCCACTAAAGTTCTGAGTTTTGTAATTAAGCCCCTAAAAGTTCATAATTTGTTTAAATTGGCCCCTAAAGTATTGGATAAATAATTTTTTGATCCCTAAAATTTTGAATAATCAATTTTTTACTCCTAAAACTTTCAATGGTTAATTATTAACCTTTAAAGTTTTGGGTAATTAATTCTTGATCTTTGAAGTTTTGAATTATTAACCAAATGTCCCTAAAGTTTCAAAATAACTCAAATATGCAAATTCGGTGTTTTTCCCTTCCAAATTTTGGTACAAAGGACTTTTTTGAGAGATATAATATTTGAAAGTCAATTAATTGTAGTAACATGTTGCCAAAACAACCTCTCTTGTGGAAATTAATTAACTTAGAATATTAGAAGGTATTTGTGTGTGTGTGTGTGTGTGTGTGTGTTATTCATGTGGATATTTGATTGCCCAAAAGAAGGTCAATATTTGGCCGAATTTCACATACACTTGTGGTGATAAACATGTGACGATTATTTGATTCAATGTATAATCAATAAATCGGTCCAAAGAAATGTTTATTTATTGACATGTTTATTTATCGGTCCAAAGACTAAATATTGATGTTGTGCTAGGATCTTGTGATGGGTCCTAACATTATTTGAAATTATTATTTGGATATTAAGGATTGTGAGCACGTCAAATTAATCGTTCTCTAATTCAATTTCAAGTTCTTCTGCTGCAAACATCAATTCTATTTCAATGTTTAATGGCACCAGCTTTAAGGCATGACGAGAGAACGTAATGATTGTTCTCGGAGTCATGGATCTGGACCTTACTTTAGGAGTTGATCAACTTACTGCACTTACTAATAAGAGTACCTCTGATGATAAGATGGATATGGAAAAGTGAGAACGATCGAAAGCATGTTATTCCAGAAGTATTTCGAGGCACTATGTCCGATAAGGTGACTACGGCTAAGGGTTTCCTTGAGAACCTTGAGAAGAGGTTTGCCAAGAATGAAAAGATTGAAAATGGTACATATTGGCAAATCTTATCTCAACGAGGTATAAGGAGAAATGAAACATACGAGAGAACATTATAGAAAATGTCTCACATTGCTTTAAAAATAAAGGCACTCAAGTTAGAGTTATCTGAAGGCTTGTTAGTTCACTTAGTTCTGATATCCCTTTTGGCACAATTCAGTCAACTCAAGGTGAGCTACAATTGTCAAAATGACACACGGTCCCTTAACGAGCTCATCTCACACTGTGTCTAAGAAGAGGAAAGATTGAAGCATGACAAGCCACTACCTCTAAGGACAAAATGAACAAGAAAATGAAAACTGATAAGGAAGATGCGGTACAACATCACAAAAGAAACAACATAAGGAACAAACTGAGGGTGGTTGTTTCTTCTGTGGAGCTGCCGGTCAAGAGTCACAAGAAGAAGAACTGTACCAATTATCACACATGGCGTGCAAAGAAAGGTGTTTTTCTTCATTTGTTTTGTTCTGAGGTTAATTTAATTTCGGTACCTAAATACACATGGTGGATAGATTCTGGTGCAACTGCTCACATCAGTGTATCCATGTAGGGTTGTCTGAGTTGTCAAAAATCAAGTGATGGTGAAAGATATATCTATGTTGACAACGACAAGACGATGAAAGTATAAGCAATAGGAAAATTTCAATTATTGTTAAACTAGATTTTATTTAGATCTTAATGAGACATTTATTGTACCGTCTTTTAGACGGAATCTGATTTGGACAAATCTGGTTATTCTTGTTCATTCGAGAATGGAAAATTTACTTTATTTCATGATTCAAAATTGGTTGGTTCCGATTCTTTATCAGGTTACGCTAATTTTTATTTAATTCATACAATTGCTTCTTTTATTGAATCATTTCATGTTTGCACTCGAGGTGTAAAGAAAAAATTAACCGACGAGAATTCGGCCTCGTTATAGCACAAGAGATTAGGCTAAATCTCCAAAAGGAGAATTGAGAGACTTGTGTCTAATAAAATTCTCGATCCCCTTAACTTTAGAGATTATGATATATGTGTTAACTATATAAAAGGAAAACAAATCAGCAAAAGGAGATTTCAAGCTAATGACTTTAGACGTCTTAGAACTTATACATACAGACATTTGTGGACCATTCTCTAGGCTTTTTTGAATGGTCAACAATATTTTATAACATTCATAGACGATTTTTTAAGATATGGCTATATATATCTCATTAAAGAAAAATAACAGTCGCTGGATGTGTTCAGAAACTATAAAGTTGAAGTTGAAAATCAACTCGGCAAAAAGATTAAAAGCGTTAAATCTAACCGTGGTGGTGAATACTATTGCAGATATGACGGTTTAAGTGAATAACATCCAGGATCATTTGCTAAATTCCTAGAGGAATGCGGTATCATCCGACAGTACACTATGCTGGGTTCACCTACTATGAATGGTGTTGTTGAAAGATAAAATAGAACGCTTAAGAACATGGTAAGGAGTATGATTACTCATTCTACCTTGCCAGAATCACTCCGGGGTGAAGCATTAAAGACCGCGGCATGTATACTCAACAGAGTCCTAACAAAGGCTACTGATAAGACTCCATATGAGCTTTGAACGGGCAAAATTCCTAGTTTGAAGCACTTACACATTTGGGGATGTCCAGCTGAAGCAAGGCCCTATAGGTTAAATGAAAAGAAACTGGATGCATGGACTATCAGTTTCTATTTTATTGGATATTCTGAAAGGTCTAGGGGCTACATGTTTTATGATCCCACAACTAAGATAATTTTCGAGATGGGAAATGTACGGTTCTTTGAGGATGTTGAGTTTGCAGGGGGAGAAAGGGTTACACACTTTGTCTTTGAGAAAAAATATGTGAAAATCCTCCAATTGTCAATGACAATGATCAGGAGCAGGTTTCTATCCTTGACATTGTTCAAGAAGCAACTCCAAACCAAGACAATGTCATTGTATCTCCCTCTAAAGATCAACAACTTATTCCAGAAGAACAAACTCTACAGCCTCAAGAACCAATACCATTAAGAAGATCCACTAGAGAGAGGAGAAGTCGGGTTTCAGATGATTACATCGTATTTCTCCAAGAACATAAAGTTAACATTGAAGTGATGGAAGATGACCCGATCAACTTCCGTCAAGCCATGGAAAGTTCTAACTCTCAAAAGTGGCTCGATGCCACGAATGAAGAGATAAAGTTCATGAAGGACAATGACGTGTAGGACCTCGTTCCATTGCCTGAAGGTGCGAAACCCATTGGTTGCAAATGGATATTTAAGACCAAGAGAGATTTGAAGGGTGGTGTGGAGAGGTATAAGGCTCGTCTCGCAAATTTCTTGCCAACAACGATATAGGTTTATTGCACGAAACCAAGAGATTTCTAGCAAGGAATTTTGAGATGAAATATCTTGGTGACACATCTTTTGTATTAGGAATTCAGTACATCGGGATCGTTCTCAAGATATTCTTGGATTATCACAAAGAGCTACATCGAAAAAGAGCTTAAAAGATATGACAGTCAAGATTGTAAACCAGGCCATACCCCTATAGCTAAAGGAGACAAGTTTAGTTTAAGTCAATGCCCCAATAATGACTTGGAAATTAAAGAAATGCAGAATATTCCTTATTCGTTAGCTATAGGGAGTCTAAAGTATGCTCAGATTTGTACGCATTCAGATGTAGCGTACATTGTTGGGATGTTAGGGAGATATTTAAGTAACTCGGAAATGGATAATTGAAAAGCAGCCAACGGGTCATGCGATATTTACGGAGAACAAAGCTCGCATACAGGAGATCAGATCATTTGGAGATCATCGGTTATTCTAATTCCGATTTCGTGGGATGCAAAGATAGTAGAAAATCCACTTCAGGCTATATCTACCCGCTTACTAAAGGTGTTATTTCTTGGAAGAGTGCTAAACAAACACTCATAGCTACTTCCACCATAGCAGCGGAGTTTATAGCATGTTATAAGGCATCAAATCATGGAATATAGCTATGAAATTTTGTCACGGGGCTGCGCATTGTGGACATTATAGAAAGACCACCCAAGTTATTTTGTGACATAAATCAGCAGTACTGTATTCCAATAACAACAAGAGCTTGACGAAGTCAAAACATATAGAGATCATGTTCCTTGCTGTTAAAGAAAGAGTTCAGAGTGGACAGGGGTCAATAGAGCATATTGGGACAAACTCCATAGTTGCAGATCCACTTACTAAGGGATTGATACCCAAGGTCTTTCGTGAGCACACTGCTCATACAGATGTAATACCTCTTAAAGATATCTAGTTTCAGTGAGAGTTTGTAATTTTGCACTTTTCATATTAGATACATGTACTAGTCATTTTGAATATGGTTTATGGCTAAAGTAATTTTCAGTTATAAAGTATCATTGATGGGTTTAGTTACAATATAAGTAGCAAAAGCCACTTTGATCATATGTTGATATGATTGATGGACCATATTGTTTGGGGATGCATTCGGTAATGGTAGCAAAATTCTCAGTACTTATAAGATTATATTTAATGCACAAATATAAGGTGGCACATATAGCTCAAGTGGGAGATTGTAAGAATTTTTAATCAAGCATATGGGCATATATGTGAAATATTGTGTACTAAATTAAATGCTATCAATTTTAGCTAAGCTCGTTTAAAGTGATCGAATAAGGTTTCGGTATTTTGGAATTTAAAGCATCTAGATTAAAGTGTGGGCCTAAAAACCACAGAACTTGTTCATTGCGATAATCATGTCTGATTCAGGTACGCTTCTGCTTTCGATTTACATATTCTTGAAGATCCAACATGAACGATTCATATGAAAGTAAATCATATTTTCTCCAACATATGTGTCATCCTCTTTATTTGAGATGTGTTTCGAAGCATACATATCAAGAAAATAGTCTACGTAATTAAATATGACTCTTAACAAACCTCATATGTATGAGTGCATTCTTGATTTTGGTGTACTTTTTGACGTTACATCTCATAATGATTGGATTAAAAACTTGAATGACTATGATTTTTGTCATGCTGTAATATGTAATAATCTTGCATGTAAAGTTTCTAAGATACGCGACATCAAGGTTTAACACTGGTTATGTGTTCAGTTTATAAAGAGTCAGATATATTTCATAAATAACTAAAAATTTAATTTCTGTTGGAAAATTAGAAGATGGGGTTTAATTGATAAATTTGAGAATAAAATGTTAAAAAGGGTAAAAACGTGCACTTGCTATTCTTTAAGAGATGGGACGGAAAGGGATATGTATCTGTTTCGCGGTTTTTGTCGCTAACAATTAAAAAGGATCAGACGATTGTGTAAGGAACAGACCTCTTGAGACAAAGTCCAAAAATGAATGTTTTATTTGGTGATAGTTTACAATCAAACAGACAAACAAG
>CAIGRL010204119.1:0-12056 GCA_903798325.1 Fraxinus xanthoxyloides | reverse complement strand
TGCACATATATGTATTGGTCCTCTAGGCATAAATTTAGTGCCTTCGGATGTCATCTCTTATTTGCAGTTTCTAATGCTGCTTTTTATTTTCCTAACTCGTTTCTTTTCCACTTGACTTCAATTTTCACTCACTTTTAGTCAATGACTGCCACTTGTAGGACTAGCATTTCCTCCTCTTTACTTTTACAATGGTGGAGTTAGAGAATTTCTTGGAACTATTAAGCAACATGTTTTGCTTGTGAGGTATTTTTTGCCGCTTTGCAATTCTTCTCACTAGTATAACTTTTTTTTTTTGTAAAATGTGACAAAGGATTATTGGTTTGTCTATTCTAAATCATTTAAATTGATCATTGAATGCATCAATAAATGCTTATACTTGCTAAAATATTAATGATCAATAAATATCTAGTGGCTAACCTGCGCCTAAAACCAGAGTCAATAAGAAAATAAACTAATTTTGAGATGTATATAAAAACTCTTTACGAGTGGAATGTTCTAAGTAGTCCTCCAAAAAAAAAAAANCTTGGAACTATTAAGCAACATGTTTTGCTTGTGAGGTATTTTTTGCCGCTTTGCAATTCTTCTCACTAGTATAACTTTTTTTTTTTGTAAAATGTGACAAAGGATTATTGGTTTGTCTATTCTAAATCATTTAAATTGATCATTGAATGCATCAATAAATGCTTATACTTGCTAAAATATTAATGATCAATAAATATCTAGTGGCTAACCTGCGCCTAAAACCAGAGTCAATAAGAAAATAAACTAATTTTGAGATGTATATAAAAACTCTTTACGAGTGGAATGTTCTAAGTAGTCCTCCAAAAAAAAAAAAAGCATTGTTCCCAATAAATTTTGGGGTTGACTACATGAATGTTTTTTCATAGTTCACTCGGTCCATCACTAAGGGGGTTTTCAAAGGGGAAAAGGCGATGCTGAATATGATTGAATAGTTCCTTCCGAGTTGATTCTGGAATATAGAAATGTATTATATGATTACAAGTGGAAATAAAGGATGAAGAGGGAAAAAAATGTCATAGGCAATATGTTGTTATAAGGCTTTGGCCACAGGATTTAAGCCCGCCTTTGGATGGAAATATATGCAGCTTAAAGCGGGTTGTTTACGTAATTATTGGAGGTGGACATTCCAAGAAACTATAGCAATTGATAGAAAATATAGGGGTTGTTTGACAGAAAATATACGGTTGAAAGATGATAAAATTTGTGGGTCCCATGAAATATGTGGTTAAAATTAATTGTTGACTTTGACCTCAATGTATTAGCAACTTTTTAAGCTTTCCCAAATAAGCACTAGTAGTTTGCTAAGGTTCTAGGATTTCTTTTCAGTTGCTATGATTGTTACTAGTTTCTCACTAGATTTTATGTAACCAGGTCAGCTGAAGATGCTAATGTATTTCTTGTGAACGATTTTCAAGATCCTCTCCAGGTGAGCATTATATTTAGTCATTTTTTGGTTTTTACACTGCCGAAGGAATAAGGTTGTCTATTGTGAATAACTGCTTTCCTTTCCTGTAATGCTTACAATTGCTTCGTTCAGAGAACTCTATCTTCTTTGGAGCTTCCCAGGGCTGTTTCTGTTGCAAATGGTCCCTCTCCAACTCTTTCTACTGAATCCGCCTCTGGTGGTGATCCAGAAAATGGTGCTTCTGATCAAAGCTCTATTAGTTTGCAGCAAAATGGCAGGCATAGGCAAAAACATAATGATCCTGCTCGGGATATTTCAATTCAAGTGCTAGAGAAATTCTCTCTTGTCACCAGATTTGCTCGTGAAACAACTTCCCAGCTCTTCCGTGAAAGTCATATTGATGGTTTTACTCCTAATGAAAGGAAGAAGCACAATCAGTCTACCCATGGGCACCAGAGTGTTATCACATCTAATGATTCTCAAAAAGTTCCAGAGGATGTTCCTGTAACCTCAGATTCCCCCTCCGATCCCCTGGAGGTAACATATAGAGCGTGTTTAGACGGGCTTATAAACTTATTTAACTTATGAGGAGAGAGAATATGTACGTGGAATAAATAAGCTTATAAGCACCTAAACATGCTCTATCCTCTCTCTCTTCCTTTATTAACACAATTTTCTGGAAACCTGACCTTGATGGAGAAATGTTAATTTACCTGTGGGTTTCTCAGTGACCGAGGGAAAAGTAACTGGACACAAAATATAGCCTATTTAATTTTTTTAGCTTATGAATTGTAATGAGGTATATAAGAAGCCTTATTGTTTACTGAGAATCTCCATTCGCTCCCTCTTTAATAAAAAAATCTTATCCATCTTATTCAGTGGAAATTCATCAGAAATTTCATTTCTATGCCAGGAATTTTAAGTTGAAGTCTACTTTGACATCCATGCCCAATATAGGACACCTGATCTGAATTTGTCTTATTTAGTCCCCTTTATGAGAAATCTCAAATCAATGTAGGCCACCTGAAGTTAATTGCTTCAGAAATCTTATCTTTGAAAGCTCATTGTACTCAGATCTTCTATTTTTTGTTTTTCAATAACAACATGAAGCACCACCACCTCCATTACTGAGGGAACCCATGTTTATTTTTCTACACATCCTGGCACCAATATTTTTTTTATACATGGGCACCCTAACTATTCCTTGCTACTTCTCATTACACCTAAGCTCTGATGCACTGTGTTATAGTAGCCCCAAGAAATGTTCAGAATAATTCGTGTCATTCATATGACTGTCAAACTGTTGCAATCGTCTTCCTTTATCCGAGCTTGGAAATTTCTGTATAGAAACCTAGGCACACACTACCATGTCATCTCAGACTGTCTCCTTGGGAAAAAAATTAATACTAGAGTCTTGTTAGTTATGAATTTGCTATTGCAAAGATTTTTGATGTTAAACGTGTAAGTTGTATAAAAATGCTAACTCTGTCCCTAGAATTGTTAGTTACTCAAGATTCTTTGAGAAGAAAGAGGTAGTTGGAAGACAACTGAATATTATGTTTCTTAAACCAACTCCAATTTTCAACTTTAAATGTGAAGAGCTCCAATTACCTGTAGCTGGTAGCGATGTAAGCTTTGAACTAAACAACAGTTAATAAGAAGTGTTTAAACTACAATGCTGAGGGAGAGTGATTATCTTCCCATTCTGTGAGAGACTAGCATTCTAAGTGGGCACCAAAATATTAATTTCTCCTACTCAAAATGGTGGAATAGCCACTTCCTGGCTGCACTCACTATTATTGCAGCGCATGTATTACTGCGTGGGGCCCAACCCCCAAGCTATGGTTTAGTTTCGTATTGATTTGAGCAGTTTGAGAGTTCTGCAATTTAAGCGATCGCAAGTCATCTGATTTTGTTGCTTGTGCCATATAAATAAATTTGATGGATTTGGAACAAGTTCATATGAATAATGTATAGATGGAATTGCCTCTGTTTTTATTTGGGCTACTATGTAATTCTTAATTTGGTCATACCCCATCTTTCTAGCTCATCTACATAATCTACGAAGTTGGACAACCTTTATGGCCTATGAATTTCATAATGTCATTCACTTAAGCAAGCTACATGCAAATGTGGGATCAGTGAACTTTTGAGAAATCCAATATTTCATATGGTGATGTTAATGCTTCAATGTTATCAAAATCATTTTTTTCAATGTTATCAAAATCATTTTTTTTTCTTTATTAAATATGTACAGTGCAATTCTATTCTCAATTTGAACTCCTTTTTATTTTGGCTGACTCGTGTTTCAGGAATTTATTTTTCAAATTATGATATTTGCATTTTATAATTTCATCTTTTTTTGGCAGTTTGATAGATTATCACTAGTATGGGGAAAACCACGCCAACCACCCTTGAGACGTGAAGAGGTAAATACCATCTTTGAGTATTCTTTGTAAGCATCTAATATGCTATGTTTTTTAGATCGTAGCATTTTTGGCCCCATCATATGACTACCATGCCAGAAGATTTATATGTATCTGATTTACAATTGTCTGCTAATACTTGTAGTATTAAGGTTGTAGATTTCAGGTAGTGAGTGATAACCTAAAACTCTCCAAGTCCATTCAAAATCATTGGAAAACCTCCAGCGAGCCTATAGGATGTAACTTCAGGCTTCGCATAAAATCCCCCTTTTAAAAAGATTTATATTGTCAGAGACAAATGTTATTATATCAGCAAAATACAGAATAAATTTAAGTGCCATAAGAATCTTAAATCACAAACTCACAAATCAAAGACCTGATGACAACAATAGACAAAAATGGGGTTTCAGCTTCCACCTTGGAGTTGAGGGTTATGGAAAGGAGCTAAGTCTGTGGAACTAAAGTTTGTAGACGAGAGAGTAAATTAGGGATGATTATCAATGGTAAAATCATAAGTTAGCATGTGAATCTGTTTTCTTTTTGTTGTTGGTTAATACAATTAAGAAGGTAATTTTTTTTTATTGTGCTACTTGAAGGGGTTGTGAGCTACGGTTTTGATATCAATTTAGGGCTACTAATTGATCTACTTGTTTTGTCCAATTCCCACGGTGCTTTTTCCTTTAGTAATTTTCTGTCTTTTAAGCTGTAATTTTTTCCTTCTTCTTTTGGTTAATACTACCACTTTGGTTTGATTGTCATACTTTTAATGCTGAAGTAGATTTCCTTTTACTGCACAAGAAGAACTTGTCATATTATATCTCTAAGTTGATAGTGTACTTGCAGTGGACTACATTTTTGGATTCTGAAGGGCGAGTGATGGATTCAAAGGCATTAAGAAAGAGGATCTTCTATGGAGGAGTGGAGCACAATTTGCGACCGGAGGTTTGATTATTTGAACAGGATATTTTTGTTTTGAAAGCATGAAATCACTTTATTTCATTCAGTTATGTTGTTCTTTATGTCCCCAGTCTGTTATGAGTCTCATCATTATGATTTATAGGTTTGGACATTCTTATTGGGTCACCATGAATATGGTTCAACATATGCAGAGAGGGAATACCTCATGTCCATAAGGAAGTCAGAGTATGAAACTATAAAAAAGCAATGGCAGGTTAGTTACTAATTGTGTATATTACATATAGAAACATTTGTTTCAAGAATTATTTCAAATCTTATTATTGTTAATACTCAAGTTTACATATGGCCCCATTTTCACCTTTTGTTTCAATTCTTCTTTTTTTTTTTTTTTAAGAAAATTTTATCTTGTATCATTTTGAATCCCAAATGCAGAAAATTTCCTTACACATACCTTATATCATCATTGTTGCAGTACACTTGTAATGTCTCCCTCTGCTGACTTGTTGCTGCTCCATGTTGGAATGTTGGAGTATGCCCATAATGAGAAAGCCTTTTGATCTTGTTCTAAATGTAGATTGAAACCCTGTTAGCCCTGTTCTTAATTCTTATAGGGTATTCACAAACCAAAGGAAGGCGTCAAGCCGAAGTTTAGAAATCACATAGGTCAATATATGCTCGGTCTCTGTTAGCAGCTTTAGTAAGGCTAGGGTTCACCTTTTCATGATGTTACTTGATTACTCTCCAACCGTTGCTTTGTCGTATGTTCAATCAGAGAAGGTCTCAAAAAGAGCCTTTACATTATATTAGATTAGACACTCACTCTAGTGGCGTACCATTTGCATGATGTGTCAGTGAGGAAATGGGAAACCATATCTTGGATTACTAGGAAAAAGCCTATATGTTCTAATTAGTAAAGACTCTTTTTAGGATAAACTATCAATTTTCCTAGAGGAAAGGACTGACTTATTTGAGACAAATTGTCGTGGTATCAAATTATTCTCTTCAAGGCAGATTTTACCTGGATATATCTTTTATTGATGGTTTCGGTATCTAAATCTAAAACTGAACCTGAGAGTGTAATATATGTAGAAAGTACCATTGAAGTCAATGGAAAGAATGCTCCAACTGACTGGACACTATAACAGAAAGTAAGAGAATATGTCTGATGTCAAAGAGGAATCATTTGCGAATTTTATTTATTCATACCTTTTACCTATCGAGACTTTTGCTTGTCGCATTTCGAAGGAACTGTCTTTCTTGAGCTCGCAAACTTAGTTTAAAAAATTAATTGAAATATTTTTTTTCAGAGCATCTTGCCGGAGCAGGCAAAAAGATTTACAAAATTCAGGGAGAGGAAAGGCCTTATCGAGAAGGATGTGGTACATTCCATTATCAGATTTAATGGTCGTGTACGTAAATTTATCAAGATTCAGGACGCCCTACTTATCAATGTAGTACTCTGCTTTTTTTCTTTTTGTTTCAAGGTGAGGACTGACAGGTCACTCTCATTCTACGACGGGGATGAAAATCCTAATGTCTATATTTTACGTGACATACTCTTGTCATACTCCTTCTACAACTTTGATCTTGGGTACTGTCAGGTAGTTAACTTTTATTATCTTATTATCTTTCCATTAAATAGTCAATGTGATTCTGGTAAATGTGCAAGAATGCTACCATTTTTTAGGTTGGAGGGGGGTGGGTGTTATGAATACATCTTCCAACAATCAAGAGATGCTGCCTGTCAATTTTTGATCAGAATTTCTTCATTGATGTGAAGTGTATAATTTTTTATGTATGTGTAGATCTCCGTCTTTGTAGTCTATATTCTCAGTAAATGGATGGTGAATCCTAAAACTTCTGGTCCATGATGAAATTTACCTTAATACAGAAATTAACATATTACTTACTTGCAAGGAGTTTAAACTTGTAAACAAGGTAGTGTCTACATTTTATAATATATTACTTCTTTATGGTAAGCTCATATGGTAAATGATATTATGAAAATAGGTGATATTTTTAATTTTGAAATCCTTTCTTCTCATTTCATTCTTTATGAGCTTACCAATTATTGGATTTATCAAAATAGTGTTAATAGATAATAATATGTTGTTTGTTTAAAACGAATGAGCTGATGTGATCATAACCGATCTAGTTATCTTCGTTGTGATCTTCTTGTTCATATCATTGGCACTTGTAAGTGCCTTTTCTCTATTGATGCAGTTGTTAGCTCTGTTTCCTGCTGTATGAGACGCTCTATTTTCTTGACCTGTAGGGCATGAGTGATCTTTTGTCCCCAATATTATTTGTCATGAGGGATGAATCAGAGTCATTTTGGTGCTTTGTTTTCCTGATGGAACGTCTTGGACCCAATTTCAATCGTGACCAAAGTGGGATGCACTCTCAACTTTTTGCATTGTCAAAGGTTCTCTCTCTCTGTGTGTGTATGTATGTGTGCAGGCGCGTGTTTCTGGAACTTGATCTTGGTTGCTTAACAGGACAGCTGGGCTGAACATTAAGTGGTGGTTACATGATTTTCCAGGATCAACTGTTATAATGTCTTGTGCATTTATTATGTATTTTTTGCTTCAAATATTATTCATAAAAAGCACAACTTTTTATCCTTTGAAGTTAATGCAATCAAACTTACTTTGTCCTAATCCATGAAAGAAGCTTCATATCTATCTGAATGGTGAGCAATTTAGCAAAGTACACCAAGATAATCATAGGAAGTTTGTGTGAAATTTTGTAGCTAACCATGTATATTCAAACTACAAACTACAAAATAAATTTACTAGATTTACTTTTTGACGTCCTTTTTAGCTGCTTTATAAAGAATTTTTATTTTACATTTTGTTTTTTACACCACCACATGTTTTATATATGTATGTATGTATGTATGTATGTATATGCATTGTTAAATAAATTGTATATGGGGTTGTTCATTCCCTGTAGTCTTTTTCTTTTTTCGCTCCACATGACATCCTATTGATTTTTTCCAGCTCGTTTACCTTGGTGAATTCTGGCAATTGTTAAATAAACTGTGTTAACTAGAAACCTAACATTTATTTGACTTTTATCATGCAGCTGGTGGAGTTGTTAGACACTCCATTGCATAACTATTTTATGCAGAATGATTGCTTGAATTATTTCTTCTGTTTTCGCTGGATTCTTATACAGTTTAAAAGGCAAGTAGACAGCTCCCAATTTCTCATTTACTGCTTGCTATTTATTGGTCCTGCAAAATTGTTACCATCTACATTGATATAATGTGGATTGCTTAACTATCATATTTTCCCTGTAATATGGTTTAGATTGGTCATCCCAACACTACCATTCCATTGCTTTGTTAATATTGCAACCATAAGTACCTGCTAAGTTTGTATGAAGTTCAAGAAAATAACACTCTTTGGTGGATCTTTACATCATATTGAACTGCATTATAAAAGAATCACAGAATTAAATGTACATTTGAAAACTCTTAGCAATTAAGCAATTTATTTCTTAGATTACAGTTGAGATGTAGTTGGAAACAAATAAGTGAAGAGTGAGAAAAACAAACTCTGTAAATGTGCGGATTGTTTGTCATTTCAGAATACTGCATTTGTAGAACACATAACCATGTAGTGCGGTAATATGATTTCATATATTCTTCAGTTTGTCCTGCAGCTGATTGCCTGATGTTTTGCAGGGAATTTGAATATGAGAAAACAATGCGTTTGTGGGAGGTATTATGGACACATTATCTGAGTGAGCATCTGCACCTTTACGTATGTGTTGCAATCTTAAAGAGATACCGCAGCAAGATAATGGGGGAGCAGATGGATTTTGACACGCTCCTAAAATTTATCAACGAACTGAGTGGTCACATCGACCTTGATGCAATCCTCAGAGATGCAGAAGCACTGTGCATTTGTGCTGGTGAGAATGGGGCTGCCTGTATTCCTCCTGGAACTCCACCTTCATTGCCTCTCGAGGATCCCATGGCATATCCTCAACTGGATGATGATGTATTGTAGATGGCACATGTATAAAGAGACATGCCATGACGTATAATTAGTTGTCAGTGATTTTTTGATGCATAATAAGTACTGAACGATTTGAATAGAATGTGTGCTATAGCAGATAACAAGGAATCTTCTACCTTATCTTCAATCTCAGGAGACACAAGTTCCATGATATGTGATCAAGGGGAATGTCTTTTCTGTATGCTTTTGGTTTAGTGTTCTTACTGATGGCTTTCCACTTGAATGTCTGCACTTGCATTGCATACCAGGAATTGTGCTAATATACTTTTATGTTCTGAGCTGTTATGAATGTTAATACGTTTTCATTCTTCTGATGATGCGTTTGCAATGCAAATGGACCAAGAGACCGGTGTTTTTCTTTGGTAGAAAGTTAATGCATTGAGATCTTATCCTCCTAATATAGTGTTGATGCTGGTCCAGGCATTTAATCCTTCATTTTAGAAATTGGAAATATCAAGTGCAGAAAATGAATATCCAGAGATACTACATTCTTTTTCTTTTTACTGTCGCATAGGTGCTGAGTTGCATAGGAACTTCATAAACCTTGAACTCTGCTCTACTGGTATTTATTCCTAGGAAATGTTTCTAGCGTTAGAGCAGAGGTTGGAAGCCTTCCTTCATGATTTCATCTCCATTGGTTCCAAATGCCTCGAACAAAACAAAGTCATCTAGGATGGGCATGAATATCTCGTCCTCATAGAAGAATGGTGCATAGTTGGTGAGAATTGAAGGTAAATTGATGTCGTAGTCAATATTTTTCAGATTTTCGGCACTAAATTCTGAAACCATATTGACTTCCTCTTCTATTGACCTACCTGCAGTTTTCTTCTCCAGATTTCCTTCTTGTGCAATTTGTGAACCTGATGATAATTGATGCTTTTTGCCGCTTTCAGAGTCTAGGTTCATATTTGGGCGTCCAGATGCCCTCTTGTTCAAATGGGTATTCCAATAGTTTTTCACTTCATTGTCTGTACGACCGGGGAGTCTACCAGCAATCAGCGACCACCTGTTCACAGGAAGCATTTATACTGAGGCAACAATGCATAACCAAAGTGATTTACAGGTGAACTGGCCGGAACCAAAAGGACGACTGCCTGCTTTCTAACAATTCAGGTTAGTTTGGCTAAGCCTATATGGCGTTCAAGCGAATCTTAAATACAGATCTCTTTGTTTAATGGGTGGCAAACTTAGTATGTTCTAAAAACCAACAAACTTCACACTCACGTGAACAAAAGAACCTCGTGTTCAAAATTTGCTCTAGCGTCATCATATGACACTTTTACACAGTTTCAGCAATATTCGGTTCATATAAAGTCTTAATTCCGTGTTGGTTTGAAATATTTTGGTGTTTGACTTCAAAACGTAAAAAACCAATTCTCTGCTGGGGTACTGAGTATTCACCTGTTGCCCAGAAGCTTGTGCATTCTGATAATGAGGTCCTTTTCATCTTCCGACATCATACCACGCTTGATGTTTGGTCTCAAGTAATTCTTCCATCTCAGCCTGCAGCTCTTGGGTCCCCTCTGCAGACCTGAAAAACACAAGGGAAATAATTGGTTGTCTTGCAGAATCTGTAAACAATAATGGAGTGTTTGATAAACAAGGCATGCACAGACGGAAGAATGAGCGTGGAATTATACCTGACTTCTTAGAAACAGCAGTCCAGTTCCCTTCTCCATGAGTCTCCACGTATTTCTTCAATATCAAATCCTCTTCGGGCTTCCAGAAACCCTTCTTCAATCTTGCCTTCACTTCTTTACCTTCCATGTTCCTTCTCTGTCTCACTAGAAGATTTTGTAATGAAGATATGAATTCTGTGCATGTTGTGGAGAATATATATAGACAAAAAGATTGTGGGATCTCTTCAGTAAATCAGTAAACTGCACCAGCTCGTGCATGAGTTTGCACTATGGATACTATGGATCAATGTGGGGACTGTCTTGTGTTGCTTTAGTTGTTGATACTAGCTGATCTTTCAGGAAAATCTGTCATCCATTGCAAGACCCAAGAAGTACAGTGGCATTATATGTCAATAATTGGTAGATATATACAGTAGACTTAATTATGTCTCTGCGGCCATCCGTTTTTGGTGTGAGGAGCAAACGAAGTAACAAACTATATTACTCTTAGGACAGTTTTAACATCGGGCAGTAGCATTGCACAAGAGAGGCAGCCATAATTTCAACTTTTTTAATTTCTCAACTGTATCCAGTCTGTTTTGAGTTCATTCCACTAAACATGCCATTGCTGTTCTTGGTTTTCGCTACTGTCGTATTCAAGATCTCCACCATTCTCTTCCTCTCTATGCTGATTCTTCTTAATTGTGTTTGCTTTCTTAGAACAAGGGGAATGTAATCTAGCATTGAGGAGAATTCAGAGACGACGTTATTACGTGCTTAAACAGTTAAATGATAGCCGGGTTTGATTGACCTTGCATGTTTGTCACATCCATTCTTGATGGAAAACAATATAAATATACTGATTGGGTATTAATATTTTATCGATTCAGGGCATTCGTAAATGATCTACGTTTTATCACTTCCTCTTTTATCTATACAAATGGCCGTAGAAACATAAGTTGGCACATTTTTTCTTCTTTGTTTTAACCAAATCAAGTATTACATATCTTTGTGGCAATGGGCGATGGTATGTTTTTGATGTAGCGTAATAATCGTTTATTTTATTTTATTTTCAGATTTTTGACTTTTTTTTTTTTTTTTTTTTTTTTTTTTTTTTAAAGACACGTTAAACACTAATATTTGGGATGCAGAAGTGGTTTTGCACAGTGACACCACTCAATTTTGTAGTGTGAGATCATAGAAATGTGGTACTTTGACAGGCGCACAATTTTGATAAAAAGAAAAGTTGTCAGACTACGTCGTATAGTGATCTTTTAGGCTGGCTTGCTAGATTGTTTGTTGGAGTTTTTTGAAAAATTATTATGAATCCTTCTACTTATTCCATCATTTGCCCAATGATTGCATGCGAATTAAATAAATGAAGTTTCCTCTCTTTCTAATCGAACGTCTGAGTCTATCCCGACTTAAGAGGCGTCGAGGTGGATTAAATTTTGAACTTCTAGGATGCTCGAGCTCGAGCGGGATGGTTTCATCGTTGCACTTCTATCGTAATCATGGAACCGAAACCCTATTCTAAAATTTGAGAATTGACTACATCAACTCATGTTTGGAACTTTTGATTACCGATGAAAATGTTATTCGGTAAACTAACAATGGCCTCGTTTGATCTACATTATTA